>CAWVNO010002982.1:0-110191 GCA_963930645.1 Salticus scenicus | reverse complement strand
GTCCAGGATCAGTGACCTCATCGCCCGGTCGCATTGATCCATCTCGGGCGCTCTACTGAACACGTTCGACATGAATGCAACGTAATATAAAAAAACTAGCTGACCCGACAAACGTTGTTTTGTCATATAAATTATTTCTAGAGAATATGTTGCTAGAAAAAAATAACTAACTTATTGTAAGTGTGTAAGGATGTAAGGATGTGGTATATAAGTGGAAGATGTATGGAGCGCTGTGAAAGGTGAAAGAATATAAAAATAACAAAACACCAATCATTTATTTTTTTAATTTATTAAAATTGATTCTTTAAAATTATATACATATCGCTACTTATAACAATATTACTAAAAAGCAATATCAATCCCTTAATGCAACAGAGTGTACAATATTTTATGTTATCCCATCTTTCGCCAATACAAACAAACTGGATGGTTTGTCCACTCGAGAGCCACGTATAATTGTCCGTGTGAAAAACATGATGTGCTCAAATCTAAGCCACAGACAGACATCGTTTGGCCCTGAGACTTATTGATAGTCATTGCAAATGCCAATCCAATTGGAAATTGAGGGCGTTTAAACTGAATTGGCACATCTGTGGGTATAATAGGGATTCGCAGTAGTAATATATTTTCACCTCGGAATTTGTCATTTAAAATGATGGCTTCGATAACATTTTTCATTAATTTTTTTATGACTAATCGCGTGCCGTTGCACAACCGTGGTGGATTCAAATTACGAAGCAAAATAACCGGAGATCAAACCTTCAGTTGTAAAATATGCGGTGGCATGCCTGGTAAATTCAATGAGTTTAAAAACTTTGTTGGATAATTTACAGCTTCGGTGGCATCGCAAACTGTATCATTAGATTTGTATGACACCAAGTCTCCTGGTAACAAATGTTGTATCTTGAGATTCAATTCGTTGACGTCCACATTTTTTGCTGCTAAAATTGCTCTTTCTACCAGCCACTCATGATTTGTGTATCGTCTGTGTATATCGGGAAATATCTGGTCAATAAGAGCATCTTGAGAATCAATGATTGTGCAGAAATCGGTCGGTAATTTTATGCACCCAGTTTCATCTGTAGTAACTTTTCCATTGCCGATATCTAACAATTGTTTTGAGAATGTTTCAGCGGATGGATCTTGAAGCTTTTGAACGCACAAATTTACTTTCAGTTATACTTTTTCAACATTAAGCCACAATGACGATGATTTTAAGCACGCGTTGATCTCATCAGCGTATGTTGAACGCGGAATAACGGGAAGTGCTTGTCTGAAATCACCTGAAAAGAGTAACAGAGTGCTGCCAAATTGTTTGTCGTTGTTTTTTATATCTTTCAATGTCCTGTTCGACGCCTCAATCGAATGTTTGTGTGCCATAGTGCATTCTTCCCAGATAAGAATTTTACACTATTTCAGCACTGTGGCCATGGGCGATTGTTTTTTTATGTTGCACACTGCGTCTGGGTTATTTTGAATATTTAGTGGCAGTTTAAATAATGAATGAGCTGTTCTGCCTCCATCCAATAAAGTTGCCGCAATGCCAGATGATGCAACAGCCAATGCGATGCCATTATTTGATCGTATTTCGGCGAGAATTAGCGAAATAAGGAATGTTTTGCCAGCACCAGTGCTGCCAGATTTGAGGGAAATTTTTATTCAACATCCACCGTTAAATTTCACTTGTATCGGTTATCTAATTACATAGACGATTTCGGTAAAAGATGTTTCGAAACAATTAGCAAAGCGTTTCAATAAAAGTTTATTGGTGTGTGTTAAATAAAAATTTCCCTCGATCTGGCAGCACTGGCCAGCACCCCCCAAAAAAGAGAATCCACCTTGTCCTGCCAAAACTGCGAGCATGATGCGGTCGTAAATTGTTCTTTGTTCTTCATTCATTAGTGGGACATTGCGAGCAACAATCGCTGCCATTTCTACAGTATTGTATTGTAGTTCACGATTCAATTCAGTGCTTATTAAATCAGATGCATTTCTATTTGTTGAATGCATACCGATATGACTGAGTGGTAAGTTGGCAATGATAATGCAAAGATCTTCAATAGCAATCAATGCTTCATAGTACATATCGTCACTGAATACTATCGTTAGATCGTTGCACCGTGAACGATGTTGATGCAATATATCATCAGGCATTGAATCTTTGTGATTATCCCATAATGTCTCTGCTAGGGCCGGGAAACATGTAGTCAACACTATAGCGAATAGTAGACGAATTTGTTTTGCTGTACAGTTCAGTCCTACTTCAGCAAGCATACACTCCCACTGGTTGTCGTCTTTCAGCAAACCGAGTGCAATGCATGCATCTTTATACGTTGGATACTGTTGTCCATTCACTTTACGTAAATCATGAAATGACAAAGAGCCGATGACATTAACCAATAACAGTCGAAGATAAAAGCACTCAGTCTTCCTTGGATTGACTGTAAATACTCGTCCCAAGGTGTTTGATTTGAATAAACCGGGACATGCATCAATCGGCGTGCCTTGCTTGCGGGGCATCCATTTTTTTGTTGGAGCCCATGTAAAACAGCGTGGTACTTCTGAATAGAGTAATGTCCGTGCAAAAGCACCAAAAGCATCCGCACGATTACACAATTCAAAAAATTCGCTGATCGTAGTTTTTGGTGGATTTATAGCACGATCAATCGCTGTCTCGCTCGTGAAATATACGCGCTGGCCATTTTCAAGATGGACGGCTAAATGAAGAACTGCTGGATCCCGTTCATGAATTGGGAAACCAAAGATACGCCAAACAGCTTCATTGGAGCTGACGTACCGGCCAATTTGGTAAAGTGTTATTTCATCGTTGTTATTCACCGGAGGAGCACTCACATTGATATTTTCAACTCGAAATACAGCCATATCACTGCCTTTATTCACATACTTGCAAATGTATTTGATGTTCTTCACTGAACTGCAGAACTGAACATTAATATGAGTATTGAATGTTCTAAAAATATTAATTTTGAAAAAATATTTTAAACACTTCGTAAGATACGGTTAAAAATTCATTTTTCATTTCAACATTAAATAAATTCTGACATCGTGTTTACGACAAATCACGCCATCTAGGTGGAAAAGTTGTTGAAAGAGTTGGTTAAAAATTAATTAAGAAAGAACTAATTAAGTTACAACTTTCATTTGTAAATCTAAACCATTCTCGAATCCACCTGAAGACACACAAAAAATTTCATTAAACTCAGTCCAGCCGTTTAGGAGGAGTTCAGTGACATACACACGCACAAAAGAAATATATATATAAAGATAATAATCCGTAATATAAAAATATAATTAATCCCAAAAATCCGGTAACCCCTTCAATTTAATAATAATAAAGTGATTTAAACAAAAAATTAAAATATTAAAGTAGGTGGTACTAATGGCTTAAAATTTTAAATGTTTTTAAAGTAAAAATCATTTAATAAACATTAAAATTAAAAATTTTGCTAGGCATAGTTTTGTTAACAATAAAAATAAATGCCCTCCTAGCAATATTTTGAGTACAAAATGTGATAGTAATTTTTTTGTTTGAAAGTAAAAAAAATTAGTCCATTCTCTCTCACTCTAGTAATTAAAAGTGTATTTCTCAGCATATATTTTTAAAATCCCGTTTCTATTTATACTATTCGCATTTCTTTAAATATAAAAGAATTTATGACATTTATTTATATGTAAATGCTATTTTTAAAGCACTTACCTATCTTCTAAATTAATGTATATACATATGTATTAAAAAAAATAATAATAATAAGATATTTACCTTGTCCTCCCTTAACCCAAGATTGAATATAGTGCAACTTTTTTTTTTTTTAATCTACTTTCTGTACCAGTATTAAAAAAAAAAAAAGTGTTATGTGATTATTTGTCGTTGTTTGTATATGCATACTCAGATAATTTATTTCAGAATGCACCACAGCTAACTGAGCTTCAAAAAATGCCCAATTTGTCTGTATAAAATCTGCTTCTTATTATGATATTAACATAGGCACCGACTTTCCAAAACTTTAATGGGGGAATAGAGGGGACAATTGATCTTTTGTTGTTTTTGAGCAGTAATCCCCCCCCCACACACACACACCACCACCACTTTTGCAGCCAGGTATTTCTCAATTCTAATATTTTTTTTTTTCTTTTTTATGAAATTTTATATTAGAGGTAAAAAGCAAGTTTTTTATTCCGTTCCAGCACCATGCTGTGTTACGATTGCGAAAGGATTTCATTAATATACTGGAAAACGAAAATTTCCTTACAGTTTTTTACTGAATGATCCGCGATTGTAATGAAATGCTCGTCCTCTGGTGGGCTAAGGTGAAAGTACAATTAACATGCATAGCTTTCGAATTCCTCTAGACGCCATTGCTTGCCGATATTTAGTTTCACATATATTTATTGAATAAAAATGAATAAATCCGGTGAAAAAGATAACACTTACTGTTGCGTGCCTCGGTGTAACTCCAAAAATAAAAAAATCCAGAATTAAGCTTCCATTTATTTCCAAATGACAAATTTAAAATTTCAGTTGCTTCGGCTAATGAAGTAAAAAATTAATCAGATGATTTGAAACTAATATTTGTTCAGCTTCAGTTAAAAATCTACTTCCGATCGAACGTTGAATAAACAGGAATAATTTTTTCAAAAGCAATCAGTTTTCCATGATGTAATGGCGGATAAATTATAGATCGAATATTAAGTAGTAATACAAATAGAACACAAATTAATACACGTGGCCATTATGTTTACTAACAACAAAAGCTGAAAAAGTGCCATCTATCGATCATTACAAACGCGGATAGTGAAACTGATGATGTTGTTTAGATTGTTTCTGTGTGAGAGATAGAAAATGTAGCATGAAGGTGATTTTGGGCTATATATGAATTATTGTTTATTATATTATACTCAGATTATAATAATATTTTGCATATTACATAAAAATTTCACATAAATTTAATGTTTCTTGCTTTCCAAAGACAGTAACGTTGAATAGAGAGAATCTTTACACAACTAAATTTTACATTATTGCATTCTGTTAAACATAGTAACTTAGAATTTAGCACATTTTTTATTTTAAAGCGTAATTTTTTTCTTCCACAGTAGCTACAAATGTTTGTTATTGCGTCGAGAAATACTGTAGTCAGCCCCCCGCCCCCTTTTTTTTAATACAAACATGCAGCAAGCTTTTACACTTTCCCACAATAAAGTCGAAAATTGACTTTATTTCATTTACCTATGTGTCTGATCGAGAATTATGCTTATCAGGGTAAGAAATTTATATCCAGTATTGCGATATAGGATCCCTATTGAAAATAAAGATTGTAGCACGTACAATTTGTTTATGAGATTATAGGCGTACACAAAGAAATTTCTTCTATGCCACTCTATACCTAATAATACTAATTTAAAACATTTTATCTGAATTTCTTTATTTTTACCCTTGCGCCCAACCCCTTCCCGCCCTTCGTAATAATTCTGTATTTTTCGAAAATATCCGCAATCGATTCATCGAGCCTCAAAACCTAACAACACTAATTTTCAGCGCTCTAACTCGTATTTATATATTTTTGCCCTTTTACCTCCCCTTCCCATCTGTCCTAATAATTTTAGAAATTCGAAAATATACGCAATCGATTTGTAGGTATGAAAAACCTCCATGTACCAATTTAATAACTTTACAAATTGAAAATATCCGCAATCGATTTGTAAGTTTCAAAAACATCTATGTACCAATTTTGAACGACCTCTCTATCTTTATTTTTTGCCGCTACGTCCCCTTCTCCCGCCCCTCCTAATAACTTTACAAATTCGAAAATATCCTCAATCGATTTGTAGGTATCAAAAACCTTTATGTACCAATTTTGAACGGTCTAACTCTATTTTTATTTTTTTGCCCCTCCGCCACCCCTCCCCCCCCACACACATTTTTCTGACCCGCCTAATAACTTTACACTTTCAAAAATATCCTCATTTGTCTTGTAGGTCTCTAAAACCTATCTGTTCCAATTTTGAACGGTCTAACTATATTTCTATTTTTTTTTACCCCATAGCCCCCCTTTCCCGCCTCACCTGGGACGAATTTCTAAATCTAAAGAAATAAGTTTTTATGTATTTATGGGAGCTATATTTTAGAGCAAAATTATATTACACGAATATATATATATATATTCTGTTTGCAATATAAAAGATTATTACAAATCACGTTTTGCCTCCTCTCATCCCCTCTTGGGGGCTGAATTTCCAAGATTCCAGAAATTAGTTTTTAGGTATTTGTATTAGCTATAGATTGGAGCAAAAATTTCACGTATATCTGGTTTTCTGTTTGAGATATATAGGAGTATGTGAAACCACGTTTTGGGCATGTGAAATTACGTTATGCCCCCTTTCCCCCTTTGGGGACCGAACTTCTAAAATTCCAGAAATGGATTTTTAGATAATTAAATTAGCTATATTTTAAAGCAAAAATTTTACGGATATCTGTTTTTTTCCCCGCTCTGTTATTGCTCATTTTCTCTGATTCAGATGGACTGTCACCCTTATTTCGACTCGTTGCGTTAGTATTTGCGCAAATGATGCCATGAAATGTGGTCGAAGAGCAACTACCATACCGAAAAACGGGCTGAAGAAGAACAAAATTTTCACATTTTTATGAATAACTTTTTTAATTTTTGTTGTACTTGGAATTTTTTCATCGTAGGTTACGTATTTGGTTGAGGTGAATGCGTATATGTAACAGACAATTAAATAATGTTACACTTAGAGGCCAAAAAGTATGTTTTAAGTTCTGTTCATCATTCCTTAAATAGGGTCAAGATGAACACTGACAGTTTTTCCCTCAAAACATCACTTATTTACTTAGAGATATTCATTTTGACACTACATTTGAACTACACATTTGACACCACATTTGACACTCTTGAAAATTGAATTCTAGTTAACCGACTTCAAACTAGGTATGTTGTGGCCACCACAAGACTTTCTTCTATATTTTCCTATACAAATTCACTCAGTAACAATTAAAAAAAAAAAAAAAAAAAAAAAAAAACTTTTCCAAGTTTTTTTTTCGTTAAAAGCAAACTTTGTTTTAAATTATCACAACCATTCTTTTTAAAGGTAGTGACGAGAACTTTCGAAAGATACCCATCTTGAAAATTTACTCCCCTCGAGGGGGGATTCCCCCCCCCAGGGGGGGGGGCGGCGAGGCTCCTACACATACAAAAAAAAATTCCCTGTTGACTATCTCTATTATAAATAATTCTTGTAAATTTCATAATGATTACTGAAAAATAATTCTCTTTATGCACATTTATACAAAATTTCGTCCTATATCACCATGTTAAAAATTTAGAAAAAGTGGGATGGCAACGCAATCTGTAAGACTATTTTTACCAAAAGTTGATAGGCACTAATTTATGTCAAGGTGCAACTACATACCAATTTGTATGAAATTCAGTGCAGTAGTTCCTGAGATACAGTTGACACAACATTTTGTCACACACACACAGACACAGACAGACAGACACACATTTTCTAAAAATGGTCAAATCGTGTTCTACAGCTCTCAAAACGTGTAAATCCATCAAAAACCCGAGGTCGAAAGTTTTACGAATCCAATACTTTCTTTTATTTAATATAGAAGAAAGTAAAAAGGAGAAGGTTCTCAATTCAATCCGTATGCTTTTTTTGTTTGTTTGTTTGTTTGTTAGCTCATAACTTTTGCAGCCCGATTCACAGCGCGGCCGAGTAGAAAAGTGAGTGAGACGTGACGTAGCCGAAAGGCTCATATTTCTACTCCATCGCTATAAGGAAAGGGCACGTGACGTCACTCGCAGTCAAATTATGGGTAAAGTGCCAAAATATTGGTATTTCCACCAATAGACGTTGATCTTTTGGGGTACATACAAACGGAACGCTTGCAAATGAACCGCTTGCAACTTCGATGACGTAAATTTTGCAAGTGGTTTGCAAATAGTCATACATTTGGAACGCTTGCAGGCGGTGACGTCAACTTGCAAGAATTATCGATTGCGATGAATGATAAACCAATAGGAAACAAGAATACACGAATCGAACAATATTCGACAAAAAATTCGAAAAATTCAGTGGGTTTTTGTTTTTGTTTATTTGTGACTTTTGAGGATCGCTATAATTTTTTAGACATTACTTACATATTATTGACATTTTTATATTATTTTATATATCAATGTATAACTTATAACCATTTTAAATGTGGATAATAGTGTATAAATAACCAGAATAATTTATTTAAATTTCAGAAATACTCTGATATACTACTAACAGACCATGATACAACTTTGTATTAAACATTTTCATATTTTTCCTCTGATTATTCAAAAGGATTGGATATAATTTTTTTTTTTTTTTTTTTTACTATTTTTTAATACTAGTGGGATAATCTTATGCACTGTCCTTTTTTGTCATAAGGCCATGTATTAGCTTATCCTTCTATGTAAATATTACTAAGGAAAATAGTCTTATTCTGTGATTAAGTATTACTTAGTCCTGAATTTTCTAAATTTCATTGTTAAGTAAACACATGGACTATGGTTGTTCAGAGAATTACTTACTGTAGTAGGAGTTCATCTTACAGTCCATCAGGTAAGTTTGATTAAAATTATTATTTATTTGTTTATAACGTTCAATATGTATTTTTCAATACTTGTAATGAAAATTATTAGAATCATATTCATTATGAATGCAACTTCAATATTTGCACTGAAGGGCAATCCAATGCATAGTATTATGTAAAAAGCGCGAAAAGGATATCCCATCAGCTTATTGCCTTTATTTTACACATACATAAAATTTCAGGAGGGGCTGCAGTCCACCAGCCCTTCCCCGACCCCCCCCGGATACGCCACCGTTGCAGTGGTTAATATTCAGATGTATGCTCACTTCACGAGCATTATAATAAAAAATAAATAATTAAAAAATAAAAAGAACTTTTTATATAGCGAGTTTTTAAATTTTCTGTTAAATCATATAAATTCTACCAAAGGCAGCGGGAACACAAAACAATTGGCTAAAAGTATTTAACACGTTCATGCTGGCGCATTTTGTTTACATGTACATAGACTACTCAAAAGTATCCGAACACTAGCCAATAATTCCTATATTAAAAAAGTACACTTAAAACTGTTTTGTTCAATAAATACTTGTCGAATTATGTTCTTAGACTGACTAAGAACATGACTCGACAAGGATTTATTTAACAAAGCAGTATTAAGTGTACTTTTTTTGGCCAGGCATTATTGCTAGTGTTCAGATACTTTTCTGCCGACTGTAGCTGTGACACGCCGGTGTGAATGTGTTAAAAAATGTCATCGTTTTATGAGTTATTCTAAAAGATTCAAATATCTAGCTAATCAAGAAATTATATGATTGTTGAATCATATAAATGCTACTGAAGGCAGCAGGGACCCAAATCAATTGGCTCAAAGTATTAAAAAAATGCATTGTCTTTGTGTTCTGAGCTATTCTAACAGTATCAAATGTCTAGCTAGTCGGGAAGTTAGTTAAATAAATTTTCTGTTGAATCATATAAACACTAATGAAGGTAGTGGGGAGACAAAACAATTGGCTAAAGGTATTTAAAAAATGCATTGTCATCGTGTTCTGAGCTATTCTAAAAGTTTCAAATGTCTAGCTAATCGGGAAGTTAGTTAAAAATTGTTTGCAAGATTTGTACTGGACAAACAAAAAAACAAGCAAACAAGAATAAGAGTTAATAAAAACATGGTAAAAACGAAAAGAAAAAATCACTGAATATCACTAATTCGTTGTGTATGAATATCTGTACTGCATCAATTACTGTCATACGCAATTTACTTTTCTAAATAATTTCAATTATTTAAAAAATAAGTAAAATAACTCAAAAAATTAATAATTTTTAAATCTGAAAAATGCATTAAAAAAAAAAAAAAAAAAAAAAAAAAAAACATTATTCAGCTGGGCTGTGAAGCAAAAAAAAAAAAAAAAAAAAAAAACAATAAGAAAGTTCTGAGACATGTAAACGACGTTCCAATACAAAAAGTTTACTAGTAAAAAATGTCAATACACTTTTATGACACATAACTGTGTCATGAATTACCAATGGGTGCCTTATAGTAAAGCTTAGTCAAATGCAGGTCTAATTTTGTGATTAAATTTCAATTGAATATTTCAATAAAACCTTATAAATTTAGAATTTTTGACTAATTTAATAAACATTTTTATATTAAATATAAAAAAATAACACTACAGAACTGACATTTAAAAGTAATAAGTATAAAAAAAATGAATAAACACCATAAAATGCAAGAACCCGCAACAAATGTTACAGGCTGAAAGTAAGCACAACCTTCGCCTTAGAAAGGGTCGTGTTTTCTTTTGACTCAAAAGAATTTTTGAGAGTTCTTGCATTTTATGGTGTTAATTCAAAGTTTCATACTTTTTTATTTTTTACATCACTTCTATGATGCTTTTTTTTAAATCTTTTTTCTTCTTGCACCAAGTAAGTAGTTTTGTGAAAGTTTGTTTTCTTTTTATTGTTTTATTTGTTAAATCCCCCCCTCCCTTTTTTTTCTCCTCATTTTTTGTGTCCTTCATTTCAAATTTTTTTTATTGTTTAACCCTGCCTTTTTTTTTTATGTGTGTGAAGTGCCCCAACATGCATGCAAAGCATAACATATGTCTCACAATTTATCCACATGAGAGGCATTTGCGTCATTTTTTTAATGTAAACTTTGTTATTTGTAAGTTGATTTTTCTCAAATGCTGCATTTTTGTGTCATTTTTCCAACCCCGGTACAAGATACTGTTATTTAAAAAACTTATATGTTTATTAAGAAGACTAACAGTTAATAATTTTCTTCGCTTTGAATTCAGCATATCACTACTATTTAGGTATAGTAATATTTTCTAAGAATTTTCTACATTGAAGTAAACCACTGTTTCTAAATAGTAATTTTTTATAATTTTCATAATTTAAAATAAATAAATATAAATTACTAAATATAAATGATACTATTCAAAAAGAAAAAAAAATCAAAGCAGTCTTTGGATACTGCCGATAGAAGTGAAAACTAAGTAATTGTGAACTGTATCATCGAGCTATTAGATTATTATTTTCGAATTATTTTTGGTTTGTAAGGAAGTGTTTATGATCTGTATTATATAATTCGGCACAATATTTGTAGCTACCCATATTAAGTGAACTAAGCCTTATATTACGTAAAAATATTGATTACTTATGAAATTATTTTAATTAGTAGCTGAGATACAAAAGAAAACCGATTCAGGACACCTCAAAACGTGTAAATCAGATGAAATCTCGAATTCCACTTTCGATAATATAAAAGAACTTTAAAATATCTTTCGAATGATGTATTAAAAATAATTTAATCATAATTAGAATTTGAAATATCGAATTTTTAAAATATTACAGCGCCATCTGGCGGTAGAAATTTCTGTAAGCTACTGTTCGATTCCAAATCAACAAAGCTTTTAAATGATGTATTACTTATGAAATTATTTTAATTAGTAGCTGAGATACAAAAGAAAACTGATTCAGGACACCTCAAAACATGTAAATCAGCTGAAATCTCAAATTCCACTTTCGATAACATAAATTGGTAAAAATATGTTTCTTCTCATGAAAAGCCTTCGCTGACGATGACGCGAATTTCATGATTTTTGTTCACCCAAAAGTGCTCAACGCGCCTAAAGAAGTTTTCACTTCAAATGGAAAACCTTCGCTGATGACGACGCAAGTTTCATGATTTTTGTTTACCCAAAAGTGCTCAACGCGCCTAAAGAAGTTTTCACTTCAAAAATGTAGTTTAAAACAACCACACGACTTCCTTTACCCACTATTACATGTACTTTTGGGAAATAATACAGGGTTAGTCAAAATGAATAGGACAATAAGAAAACTATTTTTAGACGAATGTATGTTTATTGTAACCAAACTACAGCTACATATGGACAGATAAACTATCAAAGTTTTATTTGGCAACACACATGTACGTTAATGCCGCTAGTAGACGCTGTTTTCAAAATGGCGCAATCAAGCAAGGAGAAGGTGCTTTGTGTGATATTTGCTAAAACAATGTCAGTACAGTAATTACGGTCCAGCGACAATTTCGAGCCAAGTATGACAAGGAACCACCTCATCAACATTCCATTGTGAGGTGGGTAAAGCAATTTGAGGAGACGGGGTGCTTATGCAAGGGTAAAAGCACAGGACAACCACGTGTCTCCGAAGAAACTGTGGAATCCATTCGTGCATCCTTTCAACGAAGTCCCCAGAAGTTGACAAATCGTGCAGCCATGGAATTGGAAGTTCCATGAGAAAAAACTTTGATAGTTTATCTGTCCATACGTAGCTGTAGTTTGATTACAATAAACATACATTCGTCTAAAAATAGTTTTCTTATTGTCCTATTCTTTTTGACTAACCCTGTATAATCAAAAGACATAAAACTTACCTAATAAAATAGACATCTGAAAATTTTGCAGTACGAGAAAGCTGATACTCATATAAATGCATATAAAACAGAATTTACATAGCGAGTTAAAAAAAATAAGAGAAAAAAAATCAGTTTAAACTTTTTTTATTTTTGAAACACTAATTTTAAGATCTAAAACTGACCTACCTAATCAGTATAACTGTTAATTTTCCTGTAATAACTATGCAATACATGAGAAAGGATATCTAATGGGTTTATGCAACAATTTTCAAGAAAGTCATTAGAATCGTTTTTTAGATACCGACTTTTACCAAAACTTGGCGTACTCAATTGTTGACCCAAAAATAACAATTACATACAAAAAAGGAGATTAATATGAGAAGTTTGAAAAAAATTCGTACAGCTGTTTTTAAAGGCATGCACTTGTGAGACCTGAAATTGAGATATTTATACAGGACACCTATCAATTTTTCTGAACTAACCAACTCATTCATATTAAAGAACATCTAATCAAGTGTATATACAGCAGCTTCGAATAAAATCATTAGAACCGTTTTTGAAATATGGACTTACAGCCCCACTCCTGGTTCTTGATAGTCGAATTTTCATCAAAAGTTAGAAAAATCCTCTATACACCCGGCGTGTCTCAATTCTGAAGTTTTATAGTTCCATCTATCAGTTTCGGAGAAATGATAATCAGAAGATTCCACACACACATTCTGACCAATTGCTAAAAACTTTTTTTTTTTGGACTCAGGACACCTTAAAACATGTAAATCAAGTGAAAACTCGATATTGAATTTTTGAACTGAACACAATACAATTTTTATTAAAATCACACAATCAACTGTGGAAGAAAATCATATTTATTGAAATTTTGTTTTTCCGACTGAGTGAAAGATTTCCGAAAGTCAAAGATCCGGGGTTCGACTCCCGGTCCAGGCATTATTTTCACTCAGTCGGAAAAATAAAATTTCAATAAATAGGAACACAATACTTCCATTACTTACACAGTAATAGTGTAGTAGTAGTAAAAAATTAAGATAATGACACCTGAATATAAGAGTAAACAGCTAGCTACATAGTTACTATTTAGCTTGAAGAATATTCAATATTTGACCAAATAGTTAGTGGTGATAATATAGCATAATAATAATAATTAAAATAATAAATTACTTATATAACCAGACTTGACATTGAACAGAAAGATTTACACAATGTTGAAAACACCAATGCAAAAAATGCTAAAACCAAACTGCAATTTCAGTAGCAAGCTTTAAGTATATCGTTATCAGTGCAGAATGCATTAAGCATATCATCCATCAGTTTACAAATTCTCAATCAGGTTTGACACTGATGATGATAGGTACACTTAATGCTACAGAAACTGCAGTTTGGTTTTAACACTTTTTTACATTGGTGTTTTTAGCATTATGTAAATACTTAAAGTAAATTGTTTATCATTCTTGATAATAAAAAGGTAAATCCATGAAATAAATGATATTTTTAACAGCAGTGTATTAAACTTCAGTATTTAGGCATCATTAATTAATCTGAAAAAGAACTTGTTTTGTCAATATATTAAAACTGACATAACAGACAAATTCTAATTCAGATGTTTATTCGTAAAACTAAGAAGAAATGCATTTTTCATTGATCAGATCAACATTCACCTGCCAGAATCTGGTTCAAGACTGAAGTAAATTTATTCATATTTTAAAATACTCACTCAATTTCTCAATAATAAAAACTATAAAAATTTGAAAAGTATATTATACTTACAAAAAACATAATCCTTTATATGCATTAGTATATTTTTCAAATAGACGACTGCTTCACTTCAGAAGAAGCACTTTTCAAAATTTTGTGCTTCATTGAACAATCTGAAAGAGAATTTAGTACGTTATGCCAATATACTAAAACTGACATAACAGCCAAATTCTCATTCGGATAGTTGTTCGATAAACTGGAATATTCTTCATCAGGTCCACACTGACGTTCTTCATTTAGAGAGATTTTTATTTCAAGATTGAGGTGAATGCACTGATATTTAAAAATACTCATTCGATTGACGAGTTACCATACTCTTGATCATAACAAAAAAAAAAAAAAAAAAAAAAAAAATCAAAAACAAAATACTTTCAAAATAAAATTATAAGTCTTTATACTTCTTAATATTTTTTTCTATCTTATAAAATCAGAATTTTTATAATAGTCTCTATCGAATGGTATTCAAAATATAAATCATATAATATTAATAAAATAAAATAATTGAGGGGTGAATAAAAATTAATTATAAATAATATTATAACATTACTTTAATATTTTGCTTATTCTTCAATTATTTAAATTTAAATAAATAAAATAATACTTAGATGAATATAAACATCACATAGAATTGGTGTTGCTATCATGCATAACATAAAATGTAACATTCTCAGTTAAGTAAAAATATTTATCATTTGATAATAAAACTTTTAATTTAAATCTTACCTTTAACAGAACTCCATTTGAAATTCAGCATTTATAACATTGTAGCATCATTATCCGAAAAAGAGCTTAATATGTTATGCCAAAATAGTAAAACTGACATAACACATAAATTCCCATTCAGATGTTAGTTCAATAAGCTACAAATGTTTTTCAATGTTTATCTCTTCAGATCTTCTCAACCACATATTTAAAAAATAAAATACATAATCATCTAATTTTAAAACTAAAATCAACACTCTCTATGTATTTTTATTGCCAATATTTAAAAATATAAATAGTTAATGAAAGATTTTAGTTATAATAAGCAAGACAATATAAAATAACTATATTGCAGTTGATTCTCTCAATGCAAATTTAAGTAGCATTTTAAATAATTTTATATTCATACATAATGGTTAAAAGTACAGAAATAAGTGGGAGAGAAAATAAAATAAGTATATCTAATACCACCAATACCAAATCAGTCGTATGCAATTGTAAGTAAAATATAATCTACTCTTACAGCTTATGAACTTTTAATGATTTTGATTTTAATAATGAAAGTTGATATTTGAATATTGAGCTTACCACATACTGCAATTTCAATATACACTCTTGTTAAAGCAACATTAACTCTTCCCTTCTTTCTATCTTTTGCAGTTTTAGTCATCTACTCACTCCAAACCATGTAATTATAAGGTAATAAATTTAAGAAATGTTTAGATTTCAATGAAGATTGAAAAAATATGTTTATAACACACACACACTTGACTTTCATACAAAGTGTAGCCTCCAAAATATTGAAATTATACTTTATTAAATAATTGAAATTTTATAGAAATCTCGAATTTAGCTTCAATTCTATTTATTTTAGTGCTCTATGACCTCAATACAAAGTATAAAACAATATAGACTTAATTATAAAAGTGAACATTTGGATGATGATGCAAATGTTAAAATTGTTCATAGAAAAAACATAACCGATTAAAATTAATTATATCAAATTCTTCAAACAGATAATTCACTTGAAACTAAAAAGAATATTTGAAGTCAGTTGACCAGTTAAAATGAACTGCAATAATATAATACTTCGGAAAACATACATATATGTGCATATATCATAATATAAACAAAACGAAAATAAAAAATTGAAACGTAGTTCGGTTACGAACTGTAAATAAACTTCCATTATACCAAACTAAATAAATCTTATTTGTCTCTTAAAGAATTGATTTAATATCATGTATATATATATGAAGAACTGATTAATTCTTCAAAATGATAACTCGCCATCTTTCACATTTGCAACTGCAAGTTGACTTACGAGAGGTGCAAAGCTCTTGCAGATTTGCAAGTGGGTTTGCTGTCAGTTTGCAAGCGATATGTTCCGTTTGTATTGAAACTTCCATTGCAAGCGGCTTTGCAACCGGAAGTGTTTCATTTGTATGTACCCCAAGGTTAAGTTGGAAAGAATATAATGAGTGGTTCGAATAAAGAAGCTGTGGTATTATCTTCGGTCCCGAGAAAGCGTAAACGTGATCCAAGTCCATGGAAAAGAAAATAAACTTCAGTTGTCATCCGGTAAGCATGAAACAATCGTCTGCAGTCATATTGACAGTGTGTTTTTTAAGGTAAATATCCTCACAATCATAAACTATATTATCGAATGAGCATTTAATGCCATATACAGCTATACTGATAAGCAGCGACGAGAAAATTTTTGTGTTCTCATATAAAAATTACACCTAAGAAAACATCTCGTCCACACAAAAATGAACTAAAACTGAGACAGATAAGTATACTTTATTTCTAATGATGTTCCCGTGTGTGCTATCACATTTCGATCCATCTTCTGTGCGGGAGCAAAAAGAGTTGGAAATGTCGCATATTATTTCTTCAAGAATAAAACTGGGAGACCGGGACGTGTTAAACGTGGGAGCTATATTTGAATGCGTTCTAGCACAGCGCAATCTCGGAATGAAATAAAAAGAAAAATTCCCGTACTGAAGAAACGATATCGGTTTAGTGTAAAAGCAGTGTACTCTCCGACACGATATTGTTCGGATCGTCGCATTATTTATCAACCTATTTAGTCGACGTCATGTCGGTCAGTGTGAAAGCGCTCTTACAGTACGAAGAACTGGAAAAACATCCAGGGCCAGCACGGGAACACATCCTAATGCAACATATTAAAGTTGGCGAAACTTATTATGATTGATCACACTTATTATAATTAGTTACACATTATTTTTAAAATGTGTAGGTTGCATAATAAATAATAATAATAATAATAATAATAAACAATTACTAATCTTATACATATACCAATATTTTTACGTTAATTTTTATGCATAATATGTTAAATATATTTTTAAAAAATATTTTCTTTTTCAATAAGTCAAAATAAATAAATAAATAAATATACGTAACTACTTTTTATAAATAATTTTCAACTCAAAAAATCGGAGCTTAAAAACTTTGATTGTGAAAAGAAAATACTTTTTTTTGCAATAATATATGTCAAACTGTATTCAGTGAAAAATCCGCATTATTTCATACAGTTCAATATATTACACTTAAAAATTTTAATAAAACTGAAGTTTAGTAATAACAATAATAATAATAACAGTAATAAAATTTTCAGTAGGTATTTTATGTATTTATAATTCTCTAATCAATCAATAATATTCTAACACATAAAATGATATTTATTAATTGTCTTTTATTGTCATCAATAATCTTCTTCATCATTCTAAGAAGTTTTTATTTTTATTTTTTTTCTGGTAATGTAGTATGCATATCAGTTTTATGTATTTACTATTTCAGCAATTGATGAATAATAATGTCTTAAAATTCATTAGAAGAAAGTAGTATTTATATTTTTTTTCAAAACCTTAATCAAGGATGAATGAAATATACATTTATGATCATATCTTTTCTAAAATTATCTTTTTATTTTTTATTATTATTTTTTATAGACTCATAAAATCGACTGTCTTAACTTTTTTCTTTTGTATTATGATTATGCAGAGCGATAATGTCCATACCGTAATGCGTGATGTATTGCATTCATAAGAGTAAAATGCAATAGAAACAAAATATATTTCATCTATCAGTTTCACACAATTATGCAATACAATACTTTTCATTTAGAAGATTATATAAATCTCAAATACATGTTTCAGAATAATAATTATAATAATAATAATGACATACCTTTCAGTACTTGTTTGTTTACCTAAGCATCAGACTTCATGTAATTTAGATAATGAAAAGGAAACGCCAGGTAAACTTTTATGCAGCTAACATTTTTTAATAAATAATAACTAGCCTACAGGAACATTCAACTGACAACCAGCAATTTCTTTCCACCACAGGCCGCAGAATCACAGAATTCACAAAAACAAGGCTTATGAATTCCCATCGATTTTACTTTAAATTAGAATAACATCGCATTAAATAAAGTATTCTTATTCCAAATGAAGAATATACATTTATGGATTCTTACTTCTTCTGCAGTCTAGATGTTTTTACCACGGAATCTGTATAAAATGTTACAGCTTTTAAAACGACCGCCACATTACGAATTACGATTTTACAAAACATATCGGACTTTTTCGTTTCTCGTTTCTCAAGAAGGAAGGATTTTCTTTCAACTTTCCAATGCTACGACCTTTGAATGTAGGGTGTGTTAGTGGGGTGGCGAAGAGGGGGATAGGGGGTAATGGAAAAATCGAAAATTCGTCCCCATGAGATTTGTCTGTAAGCGTACTAGAAGTTTCATTGTATTTTATAATAAACATGTGTTTTTCTGGTAAGTGCGAAATAGTCAGTAATAAAACTTAATAAATATATATGTGAATTCAGATAAAGTTTTTGCAGTGCACATCATATCACCGTACACCATAAAAAAATAAGATTCCTATTTTTAATTTATAGTTTATTTTAAATAAAAAATTAATTAAGAAAAATTAATTCTGTCAGGTATTGTGATTTTTGTTTTTCAGATCATTCTGATCACTATCATGTTTTACTTACTTCAAATAAATTTTCAGAACAGACAGGGATTTTCTAAAATTTGCTATAAGATTTTATATGAATTTTATTAAGCTACAGTTGGAACATACAAGAAACAAAAATATAATTATATGAAATATAATTACTTTTTTTAAATTGTTATGTTTGTATAATAAAGAACTCTCTAAAATTTCTGGAATGGGAATCTCACTTCTTAAAAAAGTGACCATTATTTTGGCACGAATTAAAGTGAGAAAAGACTATTGTCCCTCTTGAAAATTGACATTTCTTTCATTTCTCGAAAGAGAGACTTTTAGTTACTCTGTCACAAAGAGTGAAGTCATCATCTATTGCAAGATCAACCTCCTGAAGAGTGAAGAATTGCTGGCGCCATCTACTTACCATATTCTGAAAGAAATATGAAAGAAAATTTCTGGTTGATCTCAAGCATGTGATTTGCTTAACAGAACTTATTGAAGATATTTGAGTACAAAAAAGGAAAATAATTATGATAAAAATTATTTTGGTAAATATAAATTTTCTATACGATTGATAAAATCGAAGTGTTTTAGTAAATAATCGAAAATTATAAGAAAATTAAGGAAATTAGTAAATGAAAGCAAATAGTTTTATTCTGAAATATATAAGGTATAAAAGAAACTATTAATGCAAATACCTAATACATAACATCTTGAAATCTATAGGAATTTTTATTTTTATTATATTCATTGATACTTAGCACATGTGAAATATTCAAAAAGCTGGCTGTAATATTTTACTAAAAATTAAAATCACCAGCAAGATTTATGCTCCTGAACAGACGAGATTTTCAAGAAACTCTGTAGATTTGTGCGTAAATATTTAACTATTTTTTTAAACATGCACACTCAAGAATTTTTCTTTTCCCCTAAGCTAATTTAAAATTAACTATTTGTCTCAGGCAATTTCATTTGTAAATATTTTGAATTAAAAACCATTCTAATTTAAAACAATTCTAATTATAATTTTAAAATGTACATTAGAATTCTGTAATTTTATATTTGTTAATAAATTAAGTTAAAGTTATAAATATTATTAATCTCTTGTGTGAATGGTGTACCACTGTAAATTAAGCTAGCTATCTGTGTCCAGAGTGGTTCATTGGTAAGACGCTCGCCTTCCACGGAGACGGCTTCGGTTCGATTCCCCGCAGATCCAATCTGCAGCCTTTTCATCGTTGAACTAGAGCCAATGCGGGAAAAAAAAATAATAAAAAATACTGTCTAGCGTATCTGATTTTTTTAAAAAGAAAAATAAACAGTCGTGTTGTTTGAATTACTCGGAATAATCTCACTCTTAATAAAGAGTGAGAAATCTCACTCCATCGAAAAGAGACTTTTCACTCTTTAGACGTTAACTCCATTTTGGCATGTTCAAAGAGCGGTATGTCACTCTTTTAGAGTCAGATCTCACTCTTCATATTTTAGTGAGAAGTCACAACATACCTAAGAACTCTTTAAAAAATCGAGTGAAAATTATTCCGAAGGAGCGAAATTTAACTCCTTACGGAGATAAAAGTGAAAAACTGCTTAGAAGTTAACTTTACTCCATTTTCGGAGCAATTCTTTTTTGTTCCATTTCAGAGCATTTTTTCTAAATTTTGAGATTTCCATTTTACCCGATTTTGATCTATTTTAAAACACTATCCACTACATTTTAATTTTTCTATTATGCTCCATTTTGAAGTTTTCTTTTTCTTTCTTTTTTTTTTTTTTTTTTTTTTCTGTACTGCTGTATTTTAGACCACTTTCTACTACACTTAGTTCTTTCCATTTTACTTGTTTTCGGAGAGTTTTTGCGCGATTTTAGAGCAATTTTGTAATTTATTCGTCTTCTTATTATCATTGATGTATTGATTAATTTTTGGTTATTAGTCTATGGAAGAAATATAGGCGTGATTCGTAATTCTTGAATATAAGCATGTTTAGCTTAACTGAAGATCCTGATGTTCAAAGAAAAAAATAAATTTCATAAAAACATCCGTATTTGAAGTAGCCAAACGTTAGAGGGTATGCACATGTTTACTTTTCTTTTCAAATTTTATACAATTTTAAATTTAAATATGTGCCCTTTTTAGAATTTTTAAAACTATCATTTTTTTTTTTTTTTTTTTTACTTTTCTTTCTTTTATATTCTTTTATTTATCTTTTTTTTTTTTTTTTAGAGAGAGAGAATTGATATAATATAAATTTATGTATATATTCAGTTATGTTAAAACAAGTAGAAAAATTGGAAACTTAATTGACAGCATTACACTTTATATATATATATACATATATTTACAGTATTTTCTTTTAAAAGGAATTTATCAATTCTGGTTTTGATTAATTCCAAATAACCAAATACATATAATAATACAGTATCATTAACCAAAGTATTGTGGGCAATTTTTGCCATAACAAATCTGTTAAATTTATTGTCACACATTTCTAGTTTCAAAAATTACATGTAAAAAAATTATACTTTAATCTGATGTAGTGTGAATATGCTAATATCTTTGAACAGATAATGATTAAGCATAGCTTCCTATTCATGCTATATTTATTTTTACTTTTTCTTACCCTTACGGTAGAGAAAGTATTGCTTTAGGGTCAAATTTTCGAAAGTGAGTTTTTGCTATATTTAGATGTTCTGAGGTTCCCTGAATACGAAAATCATGTTTTTAGCGAATGGTCCGTGTGCGTGTCTGTGTGTATGTAATCAGAATATCTCAAGAACAAATAGTAGCAGAAATTCCAAACTCAGTATTCTAAATGTGTATCATATAAGGATGCTACACTAAGCTTTTCGTTGAGATGAAGCAGATGGTTCGTGTACATTGACACTCAAAAGTATTCAAATACGTTACATCTATGGGGGAAATTGCAGGTAAGTAGAGTTTAACATCTATAAACTGCACTAAACCAAATGAAACGAATATATATTTTTTTATATGCATAAAAACATGTCTCATGTAGAATAGGGTAGAGGAATCATTGACTGTTCGTTTACAAGGCTACACAAAAGAACTAGGTAAAAGTGCGACAGTTGTTGCAAATTCATAGAAGTATATTTCAGGCTGGGCCATGTATGATTACTATAAGATATTATTTATCATAGTATGTTATTTTTTATCATAGTATTCAACTAAGTGAGAATTTGTGCAAAGAGACAGTGTGATGCAAAGAAAACATTTGCACAAATTTTACTTGCAGTTTTGGATAGCGTGACGCAAAAGACAAATCGATTTATTGAAATACATAATTTTAATTTATAATGCAAACTCAGTGAAAGTGTGATTATTTGACAGTATATTTGAAAATTAACAGCACTGTTTCAATGTGTAAATATACTTTATTAGACAAAACAAAGGTAATTTAAATGGAATCTAAAAACAAATCTTTTAAAATGACACCGAGGCGTGACTGGAATTTTTATATCATTCCTTTTAAAACTGTTATTTTGAAATTGAAATGCAAATGAAAAAGCATCAGTGAGTATATTTTATATATTTGTCTTATCTTGAAGTTAAAAATATTATGTTTGCATTGTAAATATAAATAAAGAAAAAAGCAAATGATCAAATAAGAAAATCTATGTATATTTTAACTAATAGAAAAGCGTCACTTAAAATTTGATATCATTATTTTTAAGACCCATATTTCAAATTCTTATAGTGATAAAGTAGCTGCGTCACAAACTTTTAACCCGTTAAGGGTTTTTGTACTGATATCATTACTTTTTAGAGGTTATTGATCAAAAAATTAAAACAAGTTGTTCCGGCTCATAGGAAGGTTAGGTTGATTTATCTTTTCTTATGAAGTTGCCACCATTTTTTTTCAAAATGGCAGCTACAATTTATTAATGAACTTGGTGGATTTATATATGGAGTTTTAAGCAAATCGGTTCAAAAGTTATTGTGATAATTTTCAAGTGGCCACCATTTAGAAACAAAGGACAGAGTGACTGAGATGCCCACTGAACTTATCAAAGATATTTGAATGATATGTCAACTGTGCAAATGCGATTTAAACTGATTCCGTATTACAAGCTTCTTGCGGACAGTTTTTGTCTGCAACTTTCGAATAGCAATTCACTTAAAAAAAACTTCTGTATCAAAGCTAAAACTAATACTTTTATTATTTATAATTATTTATATTGAGTTGTGTCAAACATTGCTATAAAATATTGAAATGAGTACACACAATTGTTTGTACTATATTGTTCTGCAGTAAAATTGCATTCGTGTATTGTTGCACGAGATCACCACTGATGTTAACCCCCCCCCCCCCCAATCAGCTTTCAGGCTTTTTGAGTGTAAGCCATTTTCACCACTGATTAACACAAATTTTGCAGACAGATTATGAAATTTTAAAAGCCTTTCACAGACAGCTACAAAACTTTCTGCCACTGGGGATTTCGATAATTCACTGCAAGAATATTATGCTGTTTTGTAATGAATTAACAGCTTATTTCAGCACGAACTTTGAACGATTAAAAGTAAATGTTATCGGTGAAACGATCTCGTACTGTAAGTAGACTTTCATATTGCGTATTTCTGCAATGTATAAATAATAAAAAAAGCAATTTTATTATTTTTTTGTGAAATAATGTCATATTTCGGCATTCATTTTTTAAAAACATACAAAATTTAACAATTAGCGGTGAAATCCCAGTGGCAGAAAGTTTTGTAGCTGTCTGCGACAGGCTTTTAAAATTTCAAAATCTGTCTGCGAAATTTGCTTGTAATCAGGGATGAGAATGGCTTACACTCAAAAAGCCTGAAGCTGACAGTGACAATATTTGGGGGGGAGCTTAACAATAGTGGTGATCTCGTGCAACAATACACTATAGTAATAAACAATTATAAAATAATAAGTTGAACTCATTCAATTAAATATTTATAGCAATGTTTGACACAACACAATATAAATAACAAAAGTATTAGTTTTAGTTTTGATACAGAAATTTTTATAAGTGAATTTTGAAGTGGAGTAGAAGTTTTGGAGCAATTTTAAAAGAAAATAGCACTTTTCTATGTCCCCGTAGAATCTCAGTAACAGGTAACAGGGGAAAAGAATACACGCATATACTGTCTATCAAGGGAGATATAGGCTCCCCAGGTCGTCGTTGTTAAGTACTGTTTTGTGTGTTCCTACCAGAGAGCATCTAAGACGTTATACATCGGTAGCACATTGTCACAGGCGAAAAATGTCCGTAAACTGCAGACAAAGACTGTCTGAAAGATGTGGGCAATTTTTTTTATTAGTACAGACAGAGTGTTCGAAAGTTGCAGACTGAATTGTTTTATTAGTACAGACAAAAACTGTCTGCAGGCATTTATTCTGTGTCCGCGACTATGTCACCGTGTCACAGTGTTTCTGCCACTGGGGGTGAAATAATAGTCTATATTAGCAATTAGTTGCTCTTGCATAATTTTAAAAAATTAGCGATAAAATGATTGATTCCATATTTCAGCAAATTTATTGCATACATCGGATATTGTCTTTGTAAACAAGGACGAATTTCATTGATTAACATAGAGATAAAGCCTATTTCAGCAAACAATTAAGATTAAAATAACCTTATTAAGCAACGGCGAAATGATTGCGTGTTTCAATAATCAGCCACAAATCATCGTGAATTTCGGAAATCACCTTTGAAAAGATTTCAAATTTTATCGATTAACATCGAAATAATATTGTATTTCAGCAATTAGTTGCGTTTAAGCATACATTTTTGACAGTTAATAGTAAAATGATCCCGTATTTCCGAATTAGGCCACAAAATTATTGCATATTTTGGGATTCAGCTTTGAAAAAAGCATAAATTTCATAGATTAGCAGCGAAATAATTGAGTATTTGGAGATTAAACTTTTTAAAGAATAGAATTTCATCGATTAGGCGCAAAATAATAATACAAGATTTCAGCAATCGACCACAAAAATATCGTGAATTTCAGGAACAGCTATAGGGGGAAAAAAAAAATTGTGAATTTTATTGGTTAGCAGAGATATAATAGCGGTATTTGGGAATTTAATGTG
The DNA here is from genome assembly GCA_963930645.1 of Salticus scenicus. Lineage (NCBI taxonomy): Eukaryota > Metazoa > Arthropoda > Arachnida > Araneae > Salticidae > Salticus > Salticus scenicus. The sequence goes on along the minus strand of CAWVNO010002982.1, from coordinate 85,158 downwards.
ATTAAATGTAAATTTTAACTATAAAAATTGACACCATAGTTAGTGGTGAAAATAATCCCGTATTTTCGAAATCAGCTGCAAAATTATTGTGTATTTCAGCATTCAGCTTTGAGAAAAAAGTGCAAATTACGTCTATTATCAACGAAATAATTGAGTATTTGGGAATTTAACTTAAAAAACACAGACATTTTATTAATTAGCGATGAAAAAAATTATGCATTTCGGCGATCAATCGTAAAATTATCGCAAATTTTGGAAATCAATCTTGAAAAAAGATGTGAATTTTATCGATAACTGGTGAAATTATAGCATATTTTAACAAGTGGTTGTGACCAGGGGTGCAGAAAATGTTCAAACCTCGGAAATTTCCCCCAAACACAGTATAAATTTCCCTCAATAATGCAAAAATCTACTTTGCTATACAAAGTCATTTGTTCTATGTAATAAATCTTTAAGAGAATAAGTATACAGTGTAACATAAAAATATCGCTGTTAGTGTATAAGCACTTCAAAGTAGCAAATTGTTATTTTTGATTTACATTTTTATTTTCTCTTAAAAAAATATTCAAAATTTCCCCAGTCAGTTTAAATTTCCCCCGAACCTCGTTCAGGCGTTCGGACATATTCTGCACCCCTGGGTGACTATATGTATAAATATTGTTAATTTCACATTTATTTTTGCACATGCTGTGCAATTTTTTTTTTTTTTTTTTTTAATAATAATGTATAGACTTAAAAAAAAAAAAAAAAAAAAAAAAAAAAAAGATGATACTGTTATCTACCAGATCGAGCAAATATCGAGAGAGAAAAATAGATACCTAACATTCCTTATAGAATTATGTGTAATTTAATTATTTATGGGGAAAAATGCTTAGGGAATCTACATATTTAAAGCCTGCAATAACTTAAAAATATTGTAGATTACAATTTAAGAATTTTTAAATAAAATTATGTAAAAAATAAATATTTAGAAATTATTTAAGTAAAAATTCTTAAATTGCAAATTAGAAGTATTTTGCAACAAATATTTCACTGGCTCCTAATTACTTTAATTATACTTTTATTAGAGCTGTACCGAGTACTCGTTATATACTCGGTACTCGGCTAGTTTGCCGAGTACTCAGTACTCGGCCAGATATGGACTAAGTATTCGGCCAATACCGAGTAGTTGTAAGAATTTCATTATTTTTATGTATTATTGAAAGAAATGTATTCATAAGAGTTGTTTTTTAATAACTAAACTAAAAAAATATGAAAATATAAACACAGTCACTAAACTTTTGCTGCAAACAGCTTTCTGCAGTTAAAACGGGCAAGTAGATTGCCACTAAACTCGATATTATAGAAACGATTCATGATTTGAGCTTATCCATTTTTGTTACAAGAATTTAAGTATAACCATCTTGTATGTGTGTAATATGCAATTTTTTTTTTTTTTTTTACAAAAACTTTGTACATAAAATTGTCTCTATAAAACAGACAAAAATAAAATATTTTAGAAAAAAGAACCCTTATATAGTAATACTACTATAGTAGATAAAATTTTAGTTACGTATTTGTGCAAATAAAAGTAAGACACTTTTAAAACTGTAAAAAAAGATTGATTTTTAATTTTAAAAATAATAATTATGAAAAAGGTAAATACACTAAAATGTTATTAAAAATATATTATCAAATTTGTTGTTCTGCAAATTATGGCCCGAAACCACCTACCTTTTTACTCTTCTAGAATTTGAAGATTAATGAAGTCTATCATGTTTGAAATGATGATAAAATATTTATTTTAATGTTCTCATTTCATATGTAAATTTCATGCATCTTAAATTAAGCCTATAAAAAACTTTCATATTCTCTAAGAATTATCTGAGAATGATTCGCATCTGAGAAAGACTATATAATAAAGAATGAAGTTATCAGTTATTATGGTTTTAATAATCCACTAAGCTGGAAGTATCAAATATAACAATGAACCAAATTGTGTATATACACTACAAAAGTTCTGAACCGTTTCATGTAAACATGCTGTTTGCCATTTAACTTCATTTTGTGTTCAAAAAGCCTTTTTTAAATATCAAGATGTGCAAAATTCTTCATATATATGTCAATTTCAATTATTCTTTCTTACAACTACTCGGTACTCGGCCGAGTAGTAAAAAACCGAGTACTCGGTACTCGGCCAAAGTGCTACTCGGTGCAGCACTAACTTTTATGAAATTTCAGTTCTTTTGGTCAAGTAGATTTTGAGCTACACTTAAAAAACTAATATCACCAAGAGATTTAAGATTGAAAAAAAAAAACATTAAAAAACTCAAAAGTCCCAATAAGTATAATTGCTAAGCATATTGACTAAATTACTTCAAATTTAGTATCCGGTTGTAAAATTTTCTCCAGAATCTAGAAGTCAAAATTGTGTATTCGTTGGAAATATAAATTTTAACATCGTTGCACACTATTCGAAAATCTGACTTCAAAGTATTGTGTTGTCACCAGGTTCTGAGCTACTGAGAAATTTTCAAATGTCTAGCTAGTAGGGAAGTTAGTTAAAAATAGATTTCAAGATTTGTTCCGGACAAACAAACACACACAAACAAACAAGAACAGAAGTTAATAAAAACATGGTAATTAACCTATCATTTAATTCACAAAGTAATAACCTAATACATTTAATATATTTTTAAACCATAATAATGTTTAAAGCGAAGAGGAAAAATAATTAGTAGGAAAAATTAAAAATTTTTCAAAATATATAAAATTTTGATTATTTTATTATTATTATTATTATTTTTATTTAGTTTTAAAGAATTTTTAATATATTTAATTGTATTACTATAATTTACCACCTATATATACAAATTTTTATAGCTATAAGACAATTTACAAAAAGATTATAATATTCACTCTCACTACAAGACGATACATTGATATGTTTCCTAACATAAAACTTTTTTCTGGGAAAAAAAAAAAAAAAAAAAAATTATATATATAGTATATATACATATAATGAATGTTAGTTCATATAGTACATTGCAACTTAAAAATATGCATTTGATGGTTTAAACCAGTTTTTAACACGTCTCGTCAAAAACCAACCCTGTAATAATATTATTGCAATTTTTAGCCTTTACACTTCGTAGTTATTTCTTGTTAAAATAAACAATTCATAAATCCTCTTAGCACACATTTACAATTAAGAAGTATTTTGAAATAATTACATACCCCCCCCCCCCCATTTTTTTTTTTTTTCCCTTTTATCAAGAAATTCTAAAGAAGTTTAAAAAAAAAGGATAACCACAGGCTACGAAGCAATTAATAGAATACAGTAATCCCTTAACATTCGCGAGGGTTACGTTCCAGGAAAATCTCGCGAATGTCAAATCCGCGAATGTTAAGTCTATCTTCTTATAGTAAAAAGGGGGTTAGGTTCCATAAAATCTGAATTAAAACAGCAAAGTATATAATACAAAAAAGATATTTATTTTTATCGTGTGCAAAAAATAATTTAGCTACACTTACTACACATAAATATATACATACATTATTTTATGAGTTATGTGAACAGAAATAGTTAGTAATTTTTGATTGTTAAAAGATCGTCGTTAAAAGATCGTCGAGCACTGATACTAATAGAGTGGACATTGCAATCCTTATAGTGAAGCAAACATAAACTCAGATAAACCGGTTTTTTCCATGTGACCGTGGAATCCACAGTGCGCTAATCTGCTAAACAAGCCAAACTGTGGATTCCATGAACAATGGATGTGGAAGGGTAACTGATAACTGAAGGAATGTGGGATTATTACTAATGCTCTTAAAATATTCACTCCCTTTTTACAACTGACACTTAAAATTGATGGATAAGTATTTCACAGACCAAAGAAAATCCTTCAAATTTTACACACTTCAAAACCAAAAGAGAGAGAGAGAGAGAGAGAGAGAGAGAAAAACAATTCGCGAATACTCGAGGCACTTATTTGCGAATGTTAAATCTTGCCGCATTTCTATGTTCGCGAATAATCAAAACTCGCGAATGTTAGAACCGCGAATGTTAAGGGATTACTGTACTAGCTAAAAAATTGATGGAATACTCAATGAGCAATATAAAAATTTTCACCTAGCATCTCACACATGGTATTTATATGACTTATTTTAAAAATCAATTGACCAGCAGATAATTAAAAAAGTTCTTCTATCATTTGTTTTGCTTTAAGTTTTTAATTTTTCATTAATTTATTTTTTAAGTATAAGCATATTCATTTTTTAACTTTCGTGTATAAAAAACTCAAGCCTTTGAAAAATGTATTTTTATACATGCTGTTTTTTTTTTTTTTTTTTTTTTTTTTTTTTCTGAGCTTATGAATGCATTTAATACTTAAATAATAATAATAATTATTATAATAATTATAATAATAATAAGTTAATCAAAAAATAAAAACTTACTTAAAACAGAACAAACAGTAGAAGAAAGTTTTTAATTATCTGCTGCATGGGTGTGAAAGTAAAAAATTTTCGCTGGACTGAAGTATATATATATATTTTGTAATATTGGGTAAAATATGATTAACTCACACATAATGTATGTAGATATTCAAAACATACATTTCCAAGGGTTACATTAATAAGCATAAGTATGAAAACTTAGGAAAATTATTCATTAATACAATTGAATTAACATTAATAGGGGCTGATTCAGAAAAAAATTGAGACCTTTATTTGCCCCTAATAAAGATTAATCCCATAAAATTGGCCTATCTGTATTATAACACATAAAAAAAGACTGAATTCAGTCAATAGACTGAAAACTTTCACCCATGATCTGCTGGCAAACTGATTTTTGAAATAAGTCAAATACCATGTAACTGACAATGTAAGAATTTTTTTTAAATGATAAAAAACTAGCATTTTGTAAATCACAAAGAAATTGTTTATTATGACAAAAAATGCTAATTTTTTATCATAAAAAAAAAATTCTTACATTGTCAGTTACATGGTATTTGACTTATTTCAAAAATCAGTTAACCAGTGTCCGTGTTTATATAATACAAATCAATGTTTATATATACAAAAATGAATAAATAATGTTAAAAAACTATCACTTATTCGGATACAGTCTACCGCTGAAAATAAAAAGGTGTTTATTTGGTATTTTAAGAACAAACAAAATGAAAAATTTTTTTATTAAAATCACACAATCAACTGATTGGAAGAAAATAATTTTTATGAAATTTTATTTTTCCGACTGAGTGAAAATAATGCCTGGACCGGGAGTCGAACCCTGGATCGTATTTTCACTCAGTCGGAATAATAAAATTTCATAAATATGATTTTCTTCCAATCAGTTGTTTGTGCGATTTTAATTAAAAAATTGTATTTCTTTCTCCCATTATTTAATGGTGCTTTCCATTACCTGCGGCTTATTTCTGTTGAGCTATCTAAATGATAGACCAGATGTCTCTGCCTAAAGGTTGTCTGAGTGAGTAATGCCGACCGATTGTCGGCCTGGATAGCTCAAATGGTAGAGCCTTGACCTTGTAAGTCAATGATCCGGGGTTCGACTCCCGGTCCAGGCATTATTTTCACTCAGTCGGAAAAATAAAATTTCATAAACAAAATTAATGTGAAAAGCAGAAAGGGAGGGAGCAATTAAATATAGAGTAAAGGCACTTTTACGATATGCTGTTTGTCAATTAACTAAATTTTGTGTTTAAAAGACTTTTTTAATTTCAAGATGTGCAAAATTCTTCACATATGTATCAATTATTCTTCCTTACAATTACTCAGTATTCAGCCAACTATTTATAACATTGCTTTAAATTTTATTTTGAAATATTTAGAAATTGCAGAAGTAAGAGTTTCATAGTAAATATTAAATAATACAATGGGAAATTGAGAACTAAAAACTATAAATATATCCTTAAAGTGTTTGAGATAAATGAAGGCGGTAAAAACTGATAAAACCCGTTACACCATTACACAGTAAGTATTATGCCAACCCTGTGGCAGCTCATACCGCTAAAATGCTCTAGAGTGATCCCTGGCAGCAGGAGTTGTTTATATTTAATCAATGTCTACGGATATTCCACCTCCTTCCATGACTTAGCGGAAAGATATATCTTTATAGTTTTATTTTCTTAAAACTTACAATTAGTTTTTCATAAAATGTAATTACATGTTTCGTCTGTTATGAAGAACAAAAATGTTGTCAAATATAAACAAACCAGTGTTTTCACTACAGTCGCTTTTTATGCAAAATGCTAGACAGTTATCCAAAATACGATAATTAAAGAACAAGATCACACATTTATACTAAAGAATTACATTAAATTCTATAATAATAATAAAAAAATCTTTCACAAAAAAGTCACAATAGACAATTTGCACGTTTTCTGACTTTATTCTAATAGAAAATGAAAAGGTAAGAAAATAAATACATTTTCTTTATTTGAAATCTAATGACTGATTTATAACAATTTTTACATCGCACTATTTACTGTATAGAGAAAACTTTGTATAATATACCATGACGTCACTCTTTATGACAAACGAAAGTAATCGTTGTTTACATTCGATTTCGTGCTTTGCTTTGCTTCTTGAATCAGTGAAATAGGTTTTCTATGTTATAATAATGACTGGATATTAAAAAAATGTAGTATAAATATTGCATTGTACCATTTTGCACTAATACACCGGCTAACGCTTCTCAAAAGTTATCCTTTAGCGTTCCACAGGATCCTATGAAACGAAAACATTGGACAACCGCCATGAAAAGAAAACATTTGAAAATGATGATAATGGAAAATGGTGATAAAGATATTGAATGATTATAAGATGAAAAAGAAATGCTCAGAAATCACATAAACGATTAATAATTACGAAAGTTAAAACGAATTGCTGCTTACTAACCAGGCTAACAGAATGTAAACATTGAAGCATCATAAAGTGTGACGTCAGGCAGGGTTTTGAAGTCACGTGATTTTTGGTTAATTTTAAAGTTATTTTTTAAATTAATGAGACCTTTTTTTGCATTTTTAATAAACTTTTTGAAATTTATGGGCCTAAAACTACCAGAAGAAGGATTTTGTTCAAATCCCCCATGTGTGCAAATTCCTCATTCAGGATGAACTTTTTTAAAAAATATTGTGATTTCGGACAAATTGTGAAAATAGTTTTTTAGTTGCATAAATTTGGTAAGAAATGAAATTATAAACAAACTGTCACTAAACAGTGTGAGCAATCTATTATTGATAAATAATGCAGGCCTTGAAAGTGGGTTTAATTTTTAAGATGCATTTGTACAATTAACTGCTATGGGAAAAAAAGAAGAAAAAGAAATCTAAGTAAGAAAGCTTTTGATAAGTTTCATTTAGCTTATTTTTGGAATAGCTTTACTATAAGGCGCCCATCGCTGCTGCTGATGTACATTTCACTGAATGAGTCAATTACTGCAAATCGACACTGAATCATTACAAAACATCAAAAACACATTTTAAGAAAATAAATTATTGTTTCACTCTGGTGCTTGTTTTGAAATTCACTGAAATAAATTAAGCATACTATTTTAAAGATTAATAAAATATTTAAAACAGTAATAGAAATTTAGGCTACTTCACCACAAAAAAAAAATCAGAGAGCTTTCAAGCTTTAACACATAAAATTCAGCATTATAAATGATGTGTAATATAAAATAACTTGAAGATTTGCCCCAAATTTTCAAAATTACAGCCTTGCAGCACGAATCTGAAAATGCATGAAAATCTGTACAGAAGCAATCACAAAACAAACAAAAAAATAAATAAAATCACTGGATGCAGCTAATTTGTCGTGCACGAAATATTAAAACTAAAACAATATCACTGAATACCCCTAAGTCGTAGCACATGAATCAGAAAATGCATAAAAATCTGTACTACAGTGGTCACTATCCCGATATTAAAACAAAAAAAAAACATCACTGGATACTCCTAATTCATGGTACATGAATAAGAAAATGCATGAAAATCTATACTGCATCAATTACTAGAATACACTTTTTTCCCCTAAATAATTCCATTTATTAAAAAGTAAAATAAAATAATAAAATGCACTCAAAAAATTAATTTTTGTATCTCAAAAACGCATTAAAAAGAAAAATCATTCAGCTGGGCCGCATTACGATAAACAGACGCGCGCGGCTGGCGCAAAAAGAAAAACAAAGTTCCAAGACAGTTAAATGAAGTTCCGATACAAAAGGTTGGCGAAACATCATGAATTGCCAATGGGTACCCTATAGTCAGGCCCTGACTAACGGCAGGGCATACGGGGCAAATGCCCTGGGCCCCCCTTCTGGAAGGGGCCCCCCTACAAGCGTATGCAGAAATTCTGCAACCTAAAGAGCTCTTATGCCACTGTAAGGGGGCCCCCCAGAACAGGCTTGCCCCGGGGCTCCAGGTAGTCTAAGTCGGGCCCTGCCTATAGTAAAGCTTAGCCTTATTTTCTTTATACTGCTTGTGCTGCATTATTATATTTAGAGTAGAGTACAGTATAAGCTTGATACAGGGTTGCCAGGTTTTCCAGGTCTAGTCTAACCGTATATTGAGCATTTACTGTGTTGAGGGCAAAATAATTAAGGTCCCACTTGTAAACACAAAATTTACATATGACAAAAGTTGCATATAATGATATCATTTGTCGCTTATAAGCGAGATAAGAAATTCCTTATATGAGCAAAAAAGAAGGGTGATAGTGTTTAAAAAAAATAGCAGAAGCTAATGGGGGGGGGGGGAAATAACCGTGCATTGGCAGATTTTTTTTTGTATTTTTTTTTTTTTCTTTTCCCTGACTTTTATAGTCGATTTTCAAATTCCCCGACTATTCCAGGTTCTCCAGGTAATGTGGCAACCCTGTTGATATAAAGTAGTTTTCATACTACCTTAGCTATATCCGTCAAAAGCATTATAAATGATTATCATGACACACAACTAAGACATTCAAATTCATTTAAAATTTAACAATATTCAGTTATAATGTATAAATACAGTGCACACAACATTCCCCAACTATCCCATTACATTAAACTTGTGATGTATCAAATTAAGGCTGTACATAGCTCCCTTTCTCCCTTCCCATGTTATCATATATAGGAGTTTTGTTGCTTCGTTTTACAAGGCTGTATCATTCAAAAATAAAGTTTTTCGGATTATGTTTTTTGAAAAGAATAATACAGCTATTTTATTCCAATAAATAAATTTTGGCCTCTAATCGAAGTATCTCTTAGTATATCGATTAGTTAGGATCTCTAATCAAAACATTTAAATTTATTTTTCCAAAAATAGCTGAGCTAAAAGGTGACATATTACCAATAACAAGAAAACTGAGTTAACATTTTGCGAAAAAAGCGACTGTAAAAAATGAAAACAACTTTCGGGTCATGAGACGAAGGCAATAATTACATATACGTAAAATTAAGTCAAAAATTATAAGTAAGTTTTAAGAATATAAAATTATAAAACACTTACTACTAAATCATGGAAAGAATTTCTATATCCAATCAAATCAACAAATTATTAAACATAAACAAACACCGCGGCGCGGATTTATACAGTGCAGCAATTAGCTTAGCGTCTACAGGATGTACGCATCCGTATGATGTACGCATGCGCTGCAAAGACCATGGACCATGGTATAAATTCGTGCGCATGAGGGATTTAAACGCTTTCGCTTTAAAAAAATTTTTAATTCATTATGAATAATGATGAAATAGAATATCTATGATTACAAAATACTTCGTTTATTTTAAATATTATCTAAATACTTTTTTGACGAAATGGGAAATCTTAAAATTAAAAATATTTTCTTCATAACAAAAATTTATTGACTGCCTTCAGATTAAACCAACCAACCACAGCCTCAGAAAACCGAATGACGCCTGTTCTGAATTCTGAGAATATGCAGTTCAAATACATGTATTGGCGGAGGAAAAAATAGTTCGATTTTTAAGCTAAATTATTTAAGAAACAAGAGTTTTTTGGAAAAAAACGGGCGACGTCATGCTTCACAGACAAAATAAATTAATATCATATATCAATTTCATAAAATTTCTTCGAGCCGTTTTCGAGAAAAAAAACTCACACAAAACTCATTTTTCCTTTAAAGTCTTAAATTGCAACTCCAGATCTCAAAATATATACAATGTTGAAGTGTGAAACTTTCAGGATAGCATCAGGCAGAAGAAAAAACGTTATTCTGAAAACATCAGATCAAAATATGTCCTATTTACTGAGATATTAAGTGTCGGCGTTTCCAAATCTCTTTGATGTAAAACTAGCTGTATAATAGAGTGTCGCTGCTAAGCTTTGTTTGAGCTTTGCTGCGTCACTCAAAAAACTGCCGTTTTTTATGATATATATGTGTGTGTGTGTTTCTTAATCTCTATATCGCGATATTTGATGGAAGATAAATCGATTTATAGAATCGCTACATCGTCCAGTCCTAGTATCAACATTACCTGTCCTGATTAATTGCTCAGGACTTGACATACCGCTTATTTAAGACTAGCAGGCAACGCCTGCTTCGCTGGTCCCTATTTTTAAATGAATCACTATAATTAATGAATTCTCAAAATTGCATTAATTTTTATCATGTTAAAAAAAAAAATCTGATTAGGAAAAATGTTGCACTGGGTTCTCACTGCCTTCGGAAAAATTCCCAAAATGCTCTAACTCTTATTTCTATTATTTTCCCCCTTCCGTCTATTCTAATACAGGGTGGCTAGCAGTCAGGGAAAATCCAAGAATCAGGGAATTTAGAAAATCTGGAAAAGTCAGGGAATTTTAACAAATTTTGTGAAAATAGCTATATTAATCATTAAATTATTAATGATATTTTAAATCGCTAAATTTTTTGCTAATGTCGTGAAATTTTCATAGAAAAAAAACAGTGAGAGTCAGGGAAAAATGGAGGAAAATCTCGAAAAATAGTCAGGGAATTTGAAAAGGTTTAAATGCTAGCCACCCTGTAATTATTTTACAAATTCGATAATATCCGCAATCCATTTGTAAGTATCAAAAACCTCTATGCTTTTGAACGATCTATCTCTATTATTATTTTTTTGCCCCTCCGCTCCCCCCCCCTTCCCAATAATTTTAAAAATTCGAAAATATCCACAATCGATTTGTGGGTATCGAAAACCTCTATGTACCAATTTTGAATGATCTAACTCTATTTTTTTTGGCCCCTCCGCCCCCCCCTTCCTGACCCTCCTAATAATTTTACACTTTCGAAAATATCCCCATTCGACTTGCAGGCCTCTAAAACTTATCTGTACCAATTATGAACGGCCTAACTGTATTTCTATTTGTTTTTGTCCCGTAGCCCCCCTCCCTGCTGCCCCACCTGGGGGCTGAATTTCTAAAATTCCAGAAATTGTTTTTTAGATTTCCACTAGCTATATTTTAGAGCAAAAATTTCACGTATATCTATTTTTTTGTTTGAGATACATAGGATTATGCGAAATCACATTTTACGCATGTGAAATCACGTTTTGCCCGCCCTCCTTGGGGACCGAATTTTGAAAACTCCAGAAATTGGTTTTTAGACATTTGTATTAGCTACATTTTAAAGCAAAAATTTTATGGATATCTGTTTTTTGTTTGAGATATCAAGGATTTTGTGAAATCATGTTTTGCCCCCCCCCCCCCCTCCTCTTTGTAAAATCGCTTCTTAGTGGATGCCTACGTCATAGAAAGAACATTGTCACAAAATTTCATGCTTCTAGCTCCAGGGGTTTGGTCTGGGCAATGATGAATCACCTCCTCACTCAGTCAGGAAGAACGATTTTATATATATAGATGAGGTATAAACTCTACCTGTGCTTTTCTAATAAATGATAAGTGCTTTTCAAATCTTTTTGGCTGTGATAATAATTTAGCAACAGTAAAATGAGGGATCCATATTTAATAACTTTTAGAAGTTTCGCTGTGTTAAAATTCCATCTTAACACATTTACAGAATATATATTTTGGATTGTTACTATTTGTTTATTTTTCTTTATTTTTTAGATTTCAAAGCATGAAAGGAAACTTTTGAAAAAACAAGCAAATCTGCCTTTATTTATCAGTCCTGCAGAAAAACCTCAAAAGGAAGGAAAGAATATTATTACTGTAACAGATCAGGAAATTTTGAATCACATTCAAGCGGGCAGCGAGCATCAAAGTCCCAAGGCTTTCGAAAAATAGGGCATAACTGTCTTGCATCAATGAAAGTTTTCATTGAAGAAGCTGGAAAAGTTGATGTTACTGTATGTCCTTTTCATTATGGTCACGAAAATGAATTAAAACACTTGCCAATACCAAAAAGCGATAAAGAAATTATTGCAAAGCAATTACTTCAAGGAATTGAACCTTACCATATATTACGGAACAACTTCAGTGAGGCATCAACGGAAAGAAAACACTTATGCACAAAACGTGACATTATAAATATTAAAAAGGCTTATGGCATCAATCAAATTGAAAAACATCCTAATGACCACACAAGTGTTAATATTCATGTAGACGAACATCTGAATGAAGGGAAAAACATTATTTTGTATAAAAAACAGGGTGAAGAAAACTTATATTTCCCAGAAAATATTGTAAGTTTGCTCGAAAAAAATGATTTTGCCTTGGGCATCATGACGGATTTTCAAGAAACTCAACTCAAACAATTTGGAAATAATATTATTTGTATTGACTCTACCCACGGGACAAATTATTATGATTTCAATTTGATAACAGTGTTAGTTGTGGATGAATTCATGGAGGGCATACCTGTTTCCTGGCTTATTTCAAACAGGGAAAACTCTACAGTTTTAAAATTATTTTTTAAAGCAATTCGTAACAAAATTGGCAACATTTCTCCCAAAATTTTTATGAGTGACAAAGCACCACAATTTTATAGCAGTTGGCTTGAAGAGTTCAAGTGCAATATGCAAAAGCTCATTTGCCACTGGCACGTCCATCATGACTGGCAAAAGCAGTTAAACAAAATAAAAGATAAAGACACTGCTTCAGCCGTTTACAAAGGTCTTTGTCTACTCTTAGAAGAGAGTGATGAACAAAAATTTGAAATGCTACTGAATAAGACCATCGAAAAAATGGACGAAAATCCAGAGACTGAAGAATTTGGTAAATACTTTAAAGGAGAATGGGCAAATATTACTAAACAATGGGCTAAATGTTACAGAAAAAAATGTGGAATTAATACAAACATGTTTATTGAATCTTTTCACAAAAAATTAAAATATGGTGATGCATACTTTAGAAAAAAACAAGGAAGACGCATCGACACATGCTTATCAATACTTTTAGATTTTTCAAAAGATATGGCAATGCAGAGGGTAATAAAGCTAGAAAAGGGTAAAACAACATGGAAAGTTACTGAAATTCATAAACGTCATAAATTGGCTCTAGAATTACCAAAAGATATGGTAAACAAAACATCTGCTGTGACCTGGGCTGTACAGTCTCAGAAGGATATTGATGCGGACACAACGGTGTCAGAAAAATTAATATACAATGTGAAAAAAGAAATGCCATGTACTGCCAACTGTCAGATCAAATGTAAAGACTGTGATGTGTGCCTGCACTCATACAGCTGTACTTGCCCAGATGGACTTTCTGGAACAAATATTTGTAAACATATACACCTAGTTATACTAGTCGAGAAGCAGAATGATAATGAAAATAATGATGATGATAATGCACGTTTAGAATGTACTTTAATAAATGAAGATGACAAAGAAAAACATACCAATCCTGAAGACATTTTACCATTCATAAATTCACATTGCAAAGACAGTGTAGAAACTATAAAAAAAAATCTCTTGCACAAACATATGCAATTACTAGATAAGATAAACAACTGCAATGATAAACAATTATTGCTAATTGCAAGGCAGCACATAAATAATCAATACGCTTGATTTAACAGCAACTAGTTGCAATAATGACCAAAAAATAATTAAGCCAATAATTGCAACTAATAAAAAAGTTGAAGTGCAACGAAGGTTTTTTTCAACAAAAAAGAAAAGAAAACCCCAAAAAAGTAAATACTCCAAACCAAATTTTGATGAGAAGGTTGATATTCAAAACCAAATGATGGAGAATGAAAGCAAATCTGATGAGCACAATGACCATCCATATGTCATAAATAATAATGCATTTGAAAATTCATGTATTATAAAAAAAACACAACCAAAATTACTTCCTGCTGTTAAAAAATTCTTGGGATATTTTACAGCAGATGACCAAATTCAAAAACTAATAAAAAATACAGCAGATAAAATAAAAGAAGAAGACATTAAGGAAAATTCTGAATTAGTGCCAGATTCAGTAATTGATGCGAACTCAACTGTATTGTTCGAAGCACAAAAATATGTAACGCATGATGCCTGGCAGCATATATTACATATTTTGCAGCTAAAAAAGAATAATTGGACTTGTGCTGCATGTCCTAATATTTCTACAAACATAGACATGACATGTGACAAGTGCAACAGATGGTACCATTGGAAATGTCAAAACATTAACAAAGAACCTACGAATAAAACATGGAGCTGTATTGAATGTTCCGAAAGTCAAGTATCAAAAAAACATTGTCAACATTTGAAATGAAGTAACCTTTCTGTGTTTAAACAATCCTTTCTTTAACAAAGTTGATCCATTTTCTTTTATTTATTTTTCAACCATGCTTTTATATTAAGTTCAATTTCTAGTTACAAAAAAATTAATGTTATCAATAGAAACTGCCAAATATATTTTCATTTCTCATGGCAATCATGGTTGTAGAATTCTTTTAAAAAGGAACAGTATTCAAGAATATAAACTATCTTTTGAAGAAACAAGCACAAATATTAAAAACTTTTAGTTCTTTGACTATCACAAACTCGGATGTTTCATCTTTTATTTATATATATGTATATTGCAGATACTTGGCTTCTTTGTAATTCAAACTGACATCTGTCCTTATATAAAAAGGAAACACGTCAAATTAAATTTACAGTATATCTAAAAAAGGTACTTTTTTTATTTATAATTGTTATATAGATCTATAAAAATGAAAAATTATTAATTTTGATGAGAATTAAAGAAGATAATGCACACCAAGAATACTTACCATATTAGTTTATTGAAATATAGAAGAAATAAAGTTATGTTTTAAAAAGTTAACTTCTGCAAACATATTTTAAGTGTTGATTTAGCATTTTTTAAACATTTTACATTCATTTCAGTAAAAAAAAATAAATAAGAAGCACTTTTCGGAGTTTGGAAGCAAAAATAATAACCATTTATATATTATTGAAGTTTTAATTATATTAAGTATATATGCAACCTAAATTAAAACTTAAGAATTAAAAAAACAAACACACACACACACACAAAAAAAAAAAAAAAAAGAAGGAAAGCAGTGTGCGGATATTATATCAAAATAGTGTGTACAATAAATAATAGTAAAATATATATATATATATATATATATATATACTTTTTCAGTTTTGTATCGATATTAAAGCAAACTGAAAAATCACTAAAACGTTTTTTATGATCAAACAATTAACAAATGAATCGCTTAGTTAGAATTTAATATTTCTAAATTTAAATACCGAATACGTAAAGTGTTACATAGATTATTTATTGGGAGAGGGTAAATGCAGTATACAGAGAATAGATAATCTTTTAAAACGTAGAGAATTTAATAATATTCATAACTATAATTTCATTTTAATTTAAAAACAAAGAAGTAACCAATGGTAGACTAGTAAGTATTGCCGGACAATTTTACACGTACACTTTCTCTTTCATCAACGGTAGACACGTTGGTAGACAATCTGTTCTGTATGTAAACAATATCACGTGATCGAAATATCCTAATATTCGCCAACATCAAAAGTGTGTTTTGGCGACACAAAAAATGCTCAATTTTGATTGGTCAGAGCTAATATCTACCGTCGGCATTTTATCAAAACGTAAGTCGCTATTTTGTTTGTGATCCAGAAAATGTACGAAATATTGTATTTTATCGTCGTTAATTGATTGTAAATAGTAAATTATCAATTCTTAAGGAGTCAGAGAAGCTTTATTTTCATTTATTGTAACCACACATCGCTTCAGTGAAGAATGTTCTGAAGGATTTTCTCATAACAGCTATTTAATGGCTCATCTTCGCATTCATACAGAAGAAAAACTATATGTGTGTGAAGAATGTTCTAAACGATTTTCGCGGAAGAGACAGTTAATTGATCATCTTCGCGTTCATACAGGAGAAAATCCATATGTGTGTGAAATTTGTTCTAAAGGATTTTCTGTTAAGAGCAATTTAATGGCACATCTTCGCATTCATACAGGAGAAAAACCGTATGTGTGTGAAGAATGTAATAAAGGATTTTCTGTAAAGAGCAATTTAATGGTACATCTTCGCATTCATACAGGAGTGTGATAAATGTTCTAAAGGATTTCCTCGTAAGAGCCAATTAATGGCGCATCACCGCTTTCATACAGGAGAAAAACCTCATGTGTGTGAAGAATGTTCTAAAGGATTTTCTACCAGTAGCAGTTTAAGAATACATCTTCGCGTTCATACTGGAGAAAAGCCATATGTGTGTGAAGAATGTAATAAAGGATTTTCGCTTAAGAGCAAATTAATGTTTCATCTTCGCGTTCATACTGGAGAAAGTTCATATGTGTGTGAAAAATGTTCTAAAGGATTTTCTGGAATAAGTGATCTAAAGCATCATCTTCGCGTTCATACAGAAGAAAAACCATATGTGTGAAGAATGTTCTAAAAGATTTTCTTACAAGAGCCATTTAATGGAACATATCCGCATTCATACAGGGGAGAAACCATATATGTGTGAAGAATGTTTTAAACGATTTTCTCACAAGAGCAATTTAATGACACACCTTCGCATTCATACACGAGAAAAACCATACATGTGTGAAGAATGTTCTAAAGGATTTTCTCGTAAGAGCCTTTTAATGGAACATCTCCGCATTCATACAGGGGAAAAACCATATGTGTGTCAACATTGTCCTAAAGGATTTTCTCGTAAGAGAAGTTTAATGACACATCTTCGCGTTCATACATAAGAAAAACCATATGTGTGTGAAGATTGTTCTAAAAGATTTTTCCAAAAGGGCAATTTAATGGCACACCTTCGCATTCATACAGGGTAAAAACCATATGTTTCTCGTAAGAGATGTTTAGTGACACATCTTCGCAGTTCATACAGGAGAAAAACCTTATGAGTGTGAATTTTCAAGAATATTTCCTGTAAAAGATAAATTTATTAAAGCTATTTTCTCATCCATGCAGGAAAAAAAAAAGTATGAGTGTGAAGAATGTTTTTAAGGATTTTCTCGAATAAGTAATCTAAAGCGTCATCTTCGTGTTCATACAGGAAAAAAATCATATGTTTGTGAACAATGTACTAAAGGATTTTCTCGCAAGAGAAGTTTAATGACAGATCTTCGCGTTCATACAGGAGAAAAACTATATACGTGTGAAGAATATTCTGAAGAATTTTCAAGAATAGCTGATCTAAAGAGGCATCTTCGAAATAACACAGGAGAAATGCCATAGTGTGTGAAAAAAATTTAAAAAACATTTAAGGAGAAATGCCATAGTGTGTGAAAAATTTTTAAAAAACATTTAAGGAGAAATGCCATAGTGTGTGAAGAATTTTTTGTAACATTTTCTCAATTTAGTCCTCTAAAAAACCAACCTCGCATTCGTGTCGGAGAGAAACTATAAGTGTGTGAAGTATCTTCAAATTAATTTTCTCAAATTAGTAGTTTAAAAAATCATCTTCGCATTAATACAGGTCAAAAAGGAGAAAAGCCGAATCCCGGAAAAATCATATAAAAAATATGCATGTTTGCGTACACACATGCCTCTCTCCCCAGAGAGAAAAAATTATCTTAAGATGATTTTTAGGCAATAAATTTTAAATTCTATATAAACGAGGTTAAAGAAAAAAACGGGGGGGGGGGCGTGTTGTATTATTATATTGTAATCCCTGTCCCTCTAGACTAGGAAGAGCTGATATATATGATAATTTAACAATTTTCTAAAAATAAAATTTAAGAAAATAGCAAATGCTTGAATACCAATGCGAGATATGGGGATTCCTGAAAAAAGGGACACCGAAAGAAGGGCATTCTTCAAGTTCGCGAATCGGCAAAATATAAAATAATGAATTTAAAGAATGACTTTCAATTGATTTGGTACAACATTCATTTAGTATATTACTGCGGGAAAGGGGAGGGGGGGGGTAAGACTAAGTGAAGATTTAAAGAAAATAATTGTTTTTATATCACCTTACCTATTTTAATGAAACATTTTATAATAACGTACAATTTGTGAAAAAAATTACAGTAAGTGTCAAACATACTTGTAGGGGGATTAAAGAGGGGGGAAGCAGTGAAAAATAAGATGATTTTCTATATCACTATTTTACCGAATTTAATGATATATTCTATAACAATCACTTATTTTTTTATGAAGATCACAATGAGTGTATTATACACCTGGGGGGGGCAAGGGGGAGTAGATAGAAATAAAATATAATCTTCTTTAAACTACCCTATTATCGATTAAAAAAAAAAAAAAAAAACTTTGTATAATCATGTACAGTTTGTAAAAAAAAATTAATGTATAAGACATACTTGGGGGAATAGCAAAAATTCCTATAGCAAAAATTCATAGCAAAAATTCCTATGTAAAAAAAATACACTTCATACGGTTTTGTTAAATAAATCCTTGTCGAATCCTGTTCTTAGTCAAGAACAGGATTTGACCAGGATTTATTTAACAAAACCGTATGAAGTGTACTTTTTTGACATAGAAATTTTTACTAGTGTTCGGACACTTTTGTTACCGACTATACTTGTAAAAACTGGTGTTTGAAATGTTCATAATACATAAGGCAAGCTTAACATTCAAAATGAGAAATTTCTATAAAATCAAAATAATTCTAATGTAAAATTCGGAGAAAGCAAAATTTTCAAAAACACTGAATTCTACGATAACCTCTGAAATTTTTTTTATCTTTGTTTAATATATTTTAAACTAAAATAATTTGCAGACCTAAATCCATTCATGAACTCGATTTCTTTGAAGCTTTTCATATTTATAAAAATTTTAAAAACCTTGTAAATTGCGATTTCGCTGTTCCCTATTTGTCTCATTGTTGGAAATTTTACATTCAGTCCACATTTTCTTAATTTTTCTACTGTTTACACAGCTAACATTCCTAAATTCCTATTGGCCATACTCCCCACCTTTCCCGTAATCCTATTGGTTGAACTAAATTCGGTCCCTCTCCTATATGTACGAGCACATCTCCTGTTTCAGAATTCTTTTTGCACTGAAGACGGTACCGCATAAGGCTACCTAAACAGCTGTATGCATCTCGAATATTTCCTTCAGCATTCCTGACGTAGTAGTTTATTCCAGTTTTAATATTACAACGCCAAGTCTCTTGTTATTATGTATTATATTTTAAACTAATTTTAATTTTGGAAATTAAATGGTCAGATTGGACTTCTTACAAGGAAACATTCAAAGGGTGTCATCTTGAAAAAGTATTGAAAAAAATATATGTGATTCTACTCTTCATAAAACACTAGAAAATGAAAAAAGTATCGGCTGAAATTAATTACAACGACCACAAAAAATTATCAAAATTAAGCATATTTGGCGATTTCACGCTGCTAAGCGATTCATTTTGAGTACTTGTCGGAAAAGCAAAACACTGTTCTGTTCGTACACGGCAATCTCGGTGTTAGCAAACGTATCACCTAACAGCGCTAAATCACCAAATATGCTTAATTTTGATAATTTTTTGGGGTCGCTGTAATTAATTTAAGCCGATAATTTTTTCATTTTCTGGTGTTTTATGAAGAGTAGAATCACATATTTTTTTCAATACTTTTTGAAGATGACACCTTTTGAATGTTTCCTTGTTAGATTATTTCTCCATCTCTCCCCCCCCCCCCTTTATTATTATTATTATTTTCACTGAGCAGTTTTTGAGGTTGTAGACTTTTGCAATTGCAGTAGACTCCCAGCAATCCACACTCCTAAAATCTGCAAATTACAGAAATCTGCATGTCACAACCAATGTAAACAATGAAATTTATAGTAAAGTTTTCAAGATAAAAATCAAGATAGCACTCATTTTAATGGTATTTTTTTAGTAACAGAATATAATAAGATAAGAAGACATAGCTTTAATTGAAGTGTAGATCATTGGAAATAATTTCCTAATTTCATTACTAACCTAACTCATTTGAAATCATATGTCTAATATTTTTTTAATAAAGAAAAATTTAGATAGTATTGCATCAGACTTTGAACACTTCCTGCTAAAAAATATTTTTGTTTTTAAACCGTCTGTTTTAAGATATTCTGAGCAAATTTTTAATGTATTTGCTTGGTTGAAAATTTTGTCTTCTAATTATAGAAAGCCATTCTATCAATAATTTTGTGTTATTCAAGACTGAATAAAAGAAATGACACACTTTTATTACTATCTGAGCTATTTTTACACCAAAAAACTATAATGTGTTTCATGTTATATAATATTTTTAATGTCATTCAAATCTATAAATTTTTTTAATCTTCTTTTAATCAGTTTTATAATGTGTTTCATGTTATATAATATTTTTAATGTCATTCAAATCGGTAAATTTTTTTAATCTTCTTATAATCAGTTTTATAACATGTGTATGCCTACATTGTATACAATATATATTATTATTATTTTCATTCATTAAGGAATTTACTAAAATAAATAATTAATTTTGAAAGTTTCAGTATATTTCTTTGGATTTAGAAGTCGCTTCTTTTTTTTAATAATCCCTGATGATAAATGAGAAGGTTGCGCAGGGCTGTCGCCCCACTCACACAGGACTACATATCAAATAAAACTGCTCCTAAATCTATTTATATCTTGTAATGATATTACTCAGAAAGCTCTTGAAATATTTGCTAACTGAACAAAATAAAATTTTAAGTAATATTAGATATTATAATTCATGTTCTAGAATATTAAGAGGTTCTGCACCCTGCTTGCTGTGTTAACTACACCCACAAAGACTACGTCCGACTTGTTTCTGTTAACTGAACCCGGAAGATGCATCATCCCCATACTCCAAATAATTAAGAGGGGACAATACCTAATCTCGCCGGCAGCCTTCGCCCATGTTATTCTATGGGAAAATTTCTTGCGACAATTACACATTACCTAATGAATATTTTTTAATTCTGTTTTCGCAGTCAGAAAATTCATAACCGTTAAATGAGTACTCATTTTTGAAAAATTAATTTTTTTTAAATTTTTACATTTTAATTTTGAGTTCAAAAATGCGATTTTTCACAAAATTCATTTTTCTCATTTTCTAGTCGCAAAATGAAATACTAAAATTTTAAAAAATCAATTTTTGAAAAAGAAGTACTAATTTAACGCTTATGAATTTTCTAAATGTGAAAACAGAAATGAAAAATATTCATTAGGTAATGAGTAATTATGTGAACAAATTTTCCCATAGAATATCCCATAAAATTTTCCCATAGGTGAGTCCGCTCTTAAATAAAAATAGCCATGTAAAAATTTTCACTGAAATTTTGTTATAATTCCTACATATCACAAGTGTATGTTTTATTTGGCTACAATTATTAAAATTTCTTAGTTACTTACGTGTTACTACATTGCAAAGGAGTATTAAATTTGATCAAATTTTATTTTCAATGAAAATATTGGGGGGGGGGGGGCATTTTATTTCGGGACAATTTTATGTTCACCAGCTTGTCATATTGTGCACTTTTACTTTCCGAACACTATAGTGAGGAAAGTATTGTAATCATGTCAAAAATCCGAATTCGAGATTTTGATGTTTCTATACGTTTTGAGGTCCCCTGAGTCCGTTTTCACTATTTTTACGATGATGTGTGTGTGTGTATGTCTGTGAGTGAACACGCTAGCGTCTAAACGCTTTGTTCGATTAACCTGAAAGTTGGTACGCATATTGTAAGTCGCCATAGTACGAACCCTATAGATTTTGGTGAATCTAGCACTTATAGTTGTTTTACAGGGACACAAAGAAAAATTCTTTATCATTATGGCCTATGGGAGCAAAATCTTAAAAGTGCGATAGCATCTAAACGCCTTATTCAATTGAGCAAAAATTTTATACACATATTAGAGATCACAAATACTGAATCTGTATAGATTTTGGAGAATCTAGCACTTATAGTTTTTTTATAGGGACACAAAGAAAAATTCTTTATCTTTATGCCTATGGGGCCAAATTTTTAAAAGTGTGATAGCGTCTAAACGCCTTATTAATCCGAGCAAAAAATTTGTACACATGTTATAGATCACAGTTGAACTAACTGTATAGATTTTGGTGAATCTAGCATTTATAGGTTTTTACAGGGACACAACAAAAATTTCTTTATCATTATGATCTATGGGCTCAAAGTTCAGTAGCGTTAAATAAAACAACGTGTAATAGATGGAGAAAAATACTCAAACACTCTATTATGGTTTTCTCTCTTTTGTTTGTTTAACAACTACTCTTTCTTTACTTTATCTACAAAACTGTTAATTACTCAATGTTCGGAAAGTCGAGTGGAGTCACTCCAGATTTTTTTTTTTTAACACAGATGAACCTACAACTTTATGTTTGCAAGCTTAATGCCAACCCCAACTAACCGAACTACTGTAACTTAGCATATTTATATACTGATATAAATTCCTAAGTTGCACCATTCAACTTAAATTCAATTTCATTTATTTATTTCAAAGGAGATGTTTAAAGCAGATTCTTTACTATATGTACAGTTGACAGCAAAAGTATCTGAGTACTAGCTAATAATTCCAATATCAAAAAAGCACACTTAATACCGTTTGTTAAATAAATCCTTGTCGATTCATGTTCTTAGACTAAGAACATGACTCGACAAGGATTTATTTAACAAAGCAGTATTAAGTGTACTTTTTTTTAGACAGGAATTTATTGCTAGTGCTCAGATACTTTTGCTGCTGACTGTATGCGTGCGTATATGCCCATAAACCTATTTCTATACTACAAGGCCCAATTACAGAGCTGCCAACCTAATACAGCAAATTGTTAGTACCGCCCCTTTTTCTACACATCATTTCTTTTTTTTTTTTCCTTAATTCATCGCAAATACATTTCAAGAAAATTACTTTAAAAATTACGTGGTGTAGAAAAAGGGGCGGTACTAACAGTTTGCCGGTTTAGGTTGGCAGCTCTGCAATTATTCTTCAGCCTCCTCCAGATGGAAATTCTGGGTGTGCCACTGCTTCGGCGACCTTTTTCTTTGATAACGTGGACATCCAACACCATGTTGTCTACTGCTCGTTTCATCATCATTCATCCACTTTGCATAAGTATTAACAACTGTAGATCGCGAACAACCCGCGAGTTGTGCAGTTTCGGAAATGCTTGTTCTGATTCTTTGAGCCATTACAATCTGCTCTTTATCAAAGCCGCTTAGATCCACAGCCTTTTCCATCACATAAAAGTAAGCAAAAGAACGATATTTCAGACTCTCCAGCAGCAGTTAAATACAGCTCGCACCTGATCACGTACCTTCCATGTCATCCAGGCGAGTTCATTGCAAAATGTAGGGGTGGTCATAACGTTTTGGCTCTTGAGTGTGTATTGACAAAGTCGATGTTCTCATTTTACAATTTTTTTTTTATTCAACTCATTTGATGAATAATTTTAATAAAATAAATAATATCTATTCTTAAACAGACATGGTCACTAAAATATAAACATTTCATCAATATGTAAATTTTAAAGAAAAATATAGATGTTCCACTTTTGCAAGACATGAAATATTTTAAGCAATCAAAATATTTTAAAAAGCATTCAAGAACAACATTCAACATTCTTTTTATATGTTAGATTTTTGATTTTTTAAATTAAAATATGAAATATTTTTTTATAACAGCTTTAAAATTAGCCATTTAAATATTAATTTTTGCCAGAAAAGTTTTTCAGTTCATCCCCCCCCCCCCCAAAAAAAAAAAAAAAAATATATATATATATATATATATATAATATGATGATTAATGTAAGTAATAATTTTCTTTAGTGTTATTTACGAAGCTGTATAAACAAACAAAACAAATTATTTTAATTTAAATCTATTTTTTAATTTTTCAGCTTAATACAATGATAATTAAAAATAAATGTCCCGTCAGGTTTTAGAAATTTCATAAGAAAGAGGATAAAATATTTCTTACCTGACAGGTCTTGTTCTTTTTCGCCGGCTTATTCTAAGTAATCACAAAGTAGTCGAAATAAACACAGCTCAAGTTTCACGACACAAACGTTTAATTAGACGCACTATTTACATTTATAATACATAATTGTTTCATTAATATCTGCAGCTATCACAATATTTAATATTAGCTGTCGAGCGTCAGAACGCTCTTTCATATCCTTACGGATTCACATTCCTTCTTTTACAACAGAAAAACAAAAACTTTTCATCATCAGAAAAAAAAACCATGTTGCCAATCAATAAAACATAAAAATAGGCAGACGATCTCCAGTGGAAGAACAGCCCGCCTCCTGAAGGCAAGAATGGGTCATCCTCCCACCTTTGATTCTGGCAATCTTGTACAAAATCAAACTAAAAAAGAGAAAAAAGACATATTAATAAACATTACATCAAGCAAAAATGAAAAGGAACAGAGAAAAAAAAAAAAAAAAAAAAAGGTAAATAAAAGTTCTATCAGTCAATTATAAATTCAGTCTATCTGGAGCTCTAATGGATCTACCCCTCCTGGTAAATCGTTGTTTTTCGTCAGGTATCTCAACAGATTTCTTGACATTCTTTGAAACAGTTCTAGACAGTTCAGAGGGATCAGGTCATCTTTTCGGTGTAGAACGAGTAGGTATCAAAGTTCCATTTGCAGCATACTTTGCACGAAAATCACTAGATTCATCAGAAGAGATCTCTAACGGATAAAGTCTTTGAACTGGGCGTATCAAAAACCCATTTTCTGTCTTGATTTTTGCCACTCGAACTATTCCGTCTTTACCAGGATAAGTTTCCATAACTCTGGCTAATGGCCAGTTGATTCTTTTTTGATTATCATGACCGACGAGAACTATGTCTCCTACAGCAATTTTTTTGTCAGCGATACCCTTTGAATTTTTTAATTGTCCTAGATATTCAATTCTGAATCTTTTCCGTAAATCTTTCTTCAATTTTAGCAAATATCGAAGTCTTCTTTTTAAATTCACATTTTCGAAGTTATCTAGGTCAGGAAGACCAGTTTCTTTAATTCCTTGCAAAAACATGCTCGGAGTCAATGGAATTAAATCATCGGGATCCTCAGAAATAGTAGTTAATGGTCTGGAATTCATCAAACATTCGATATCACATATAATTGTGTAAAGTTCTTCAAAATCTAGAGCTGCTCGTCCTAATACTCTTCTCAAAATTTGCTTTGTACAGCCTATTAAGCGTTCCCACCAGCCACCCCACCATGGTGAAGCTGGGGGGATAAACTTCCATATTATGTTCTGTACTAGGGCTTCCTTCCGTATTTTTGCAAGTATAGGATCAGTAAATAGCTTCGAAGCTCCTGAAAAATTTGTGCCTCGATCGCTGTATATTACAGAAGGTCGACCCCTTCTCGCAACAAATCTTCGCAGGGTTTGCAAAAATGCTTCAGAGGATAATGATGTTAATAATTCAAGATGTACCGCTCTGTAAACAGCGCAGGTGTACAGCACAATCCAACATTTTTTACCATTTTTCAAGTACAAAGGTCCGGCTAAATCAACCCCGGTAATTTCAAAGATAGCAGCATCTCTGATCCTGTCTTCCGGCAAGGCGCTGATTTCAGGCTGAACAGAATTTACGGTGAAGCGTTTGCATCTTATACAACGTAAGGTAACTTGCCGTATGGACTTTCTGCACCTGAGAATCCAATATTTTTCTCGGAGATGGTTCATTAATATTTGTACTCCTGCGTGGTTTAATTCGTTATGTTTCCATTCTATCAATTTCTGCACGATGTAATGATTTCCTGGCAAAATGATAGGCAAACGAAAGTCTGTATTATCTTTACTTCTAAGTATAAGAGACTTTACCCTTAGAAGGCCATCTTTGTCAACGGTGGGATGAAGTTTTCGTAAACGATCATCTATTCCTTTAGGAAAGTCTTCCCTTTGAACCATCTTTAACAGGATTAATTCAGCATGTTTAAGTTCTTTATTTGTAAGATCCCCAGAATTTCGTTTAGAATGATTTCGAAGATTTGAGATGAATCTGTATATCCATGCCGTAACTCTTAATAATTTCACGTAAGACGAGTATCTCTCATAAAACTTCTCAGTAGTTTCAGTACTTAGAGCAGAAATGATCGACCTTTTTTTTTCTGAATTGACAATCTGTATTTCGGGAGAGATTTCTTGTCTCGGCCATTGACTCGTTGGTGTCTTCAAAAATTCCGGACCCTCCCACCAAAGGGATTTGAGTAAAGCATCAGCATTGCAACCTCTTGATGGAAGGTCAGCTGGATTTAAGTTACCCGGGACGTATCTCCAGTCGTTGGGATGACTCAAAGATCTCATTTCTCTGGTACGATTCAGCACAAATACTCCCCATGGTTCTTGATTTTTTATCCAGAACAATGCGTTCATGGAGTCAGACCAATAGAAAGTTTGAACTTGGCTGTCACAGAAGTCTCCTTTTATAGAATTCATTAATCTAACACCTAAACAACATGCTAATAATTCTAGTCTCGGAATGGAGACTGATTTCAAGGGTGCTACTCGAGCACGAGCTTGAACCAATTGACATCTCACATGAACATTATTTTCTTCTCTGATATATATACAAGTTGCATAAGCGTGGCTTGATGCATCACAAAACACATGGAATGACACATTTGTATTTAGAGCATGATTTTCTAATATCCTTCTAGGGATTCTAATGCCTTCCAAGCATTTTAATGCATTTTCCCATTTCAGAAATTTTTTCTCGATGTCATCTGGTAGCTTGGCATCCCAGGGCAGTTTCCTACGCCAACATTCTTGCATTATGATCTTTGCAATTAAAGTGACAGGACAGAGAAACCCAATGGGGTCAAAAATCTTACTTGCTAAGGACAGGATAAATCGCTTACTTAGATTTGCATTTTCGCACTCATCAAACTTTAAACTACAGTATAGAGTATCTTCCAGAATATTCCAATTTAAGCCCAAAACTGAGACAGTCTCTGGAAAATCTTCTTCAAGAATTCCGTACACACTTGGTAGACCATTACCTATCCATCCTCTAAGATCAAAACATCCCGCTGACATGATTTCTTTAGATTGTGCCATAAAATTAACTACTTCTTCTTCGGAACTGCAACTTGTAACACAGTTGTCGACATACATAGAGTTTTTAAGTTTAGAAGCAGTCTCTTGCAAATAATCTGGAACATTACTTAGGTGGAAATTTAGAGTAGCTCCTAAAAGAAATGGGCTGCAGTTTACCCCAAATACTACTCGACGATGTCTGTAAATCTTCACTTTATTAGGATCACCGCTCCCACCACAGAAATCTTAGAAAATCACAATCTTCTTCATTTATTCTTATTTGTAGAAATGCTTTGCGAATGTCTGATACTACCCCATACTTGTTCAAACGAAATTTATTCAAAATGTTAGGAATCAACTCCATGTAGTTTGGACCTTTAGCTAGGCAATCGTTCAAAGAGTAACTGTTCTTTTCTTTTGCAGAAGCATCGAAAACAGGACGAATTGTTGTCGTTGAATGCTCTTTTATAACTGCTCTATGAGGCACATGATGGCAATCTATCTTCTCGAATTCATCAGTATTTACTTCTTCAATTATTTCTTCACCAAGCCACTGACAAAAAACTTCTTCATAATCTTCAATAAGACCCTTATTCTTCAGAGTCCTCACAGTTGATTTTAGCCTTCGTTCAGCAATTGTTTTGTTATCTGGGAGTTCTTGGTGTCCTTCTATCCATGGTAATTTTACAACATAGCGTCCGTCATCATCTCTACTTAGAGTTTTCTCAAAATGATTTTTAGATGCTTCTTCAAGTTCTTCCTTTGACTGTTTCTCCGCAGGATCCTTAATTCCTAGGACATCTAGTTCCCACAGATCAGAAATTTTTACTTCTCTAGCTAACATCAAAGTGACTACAAGGTTTTCAGTATCTTCAGTAAACTTCTTAGTGCGTCCCATAACAGTCCAACCTAGCCTTGTTTCAATCGCGGTCAGGCCGGATTTCAGATTCTTCAGCTTTCCTGTCATTAATTTGCCAGCTACATCTGCACCTATAAGGAGCTCTATGGGGTTAAGGCAATCTTCTAAATATATCCCCGTACCTGATAAATCATCTTCACACAGTTCTTGAGTGACCGGTGGCTTAGTAAAACAAATTGTAGGCTGACTCAAAACTTCAAAATTGCAACGATAAGTTTCGCTGACATCAGAAAGGTAGGCTTTGTAAACATTGTGTGTCAAAGTATTCGTGTTCGAACCACCAAATAAGGAATGCTTCAGTTTTTCTTTTCTTATTGGCCTGTATCCAATCTTTTTTGCAGTGTTTTCTAAGATGTAAGACCTTTGGGAAGCGGAATCAATAATCGCCCGAATTTTTAAAATTCTGTTTTCACCTCTTAAATTAATCACGAGTGTCTGTAGCAAAACACTGGGAGTTGATGAAACATTTGATAATGTTGTATCTTGATCGGAAGTATTCTTGTCATTTTTAACCCTTTGTGCGTGCGCAGCTGATTTCGGATCATTCTTACAGAGAAGAGTATGGTGGGGTTTCCCACAAATCGCACAGTTACATCTACTTCTACACGAACTAGAAATGTGGTTCAATTTTAAACATTTAAAGCAGCCTCCCCGTTTCATAACATTTTGTTTTCTTTGATCATAAGTCAAGTTTGCTACTTTTCTACATTCCGCACCTAGATGTGGCTTGTCGCAGAACACGCACTCTTGCTCTCGGTTTTGTTTACTTTGGGACGAGGTTAAAAGTTCCATACCTGTTGGAATAATTTTATTGTGTGTTAGAAAATTTTTAGATTTCATTGTGTTAAATTTCTTGGGTTTGTTTTCAAAACCAAATCCACTTGCCGCTAAATTAATTTTTTCTTCACCTTGAATTTCATTACGTAAAAACTGCATTAAAGTTTCTAATTTATTAAAAGATTTATCTTCCGAACTAAGAGAAACAGAATTCAAGTGTCTTTCCCAAATACGCAAAAGATCTATTGGTAAACAAGATTCAACTAACGGGTATAACATTGAGGCATATTTATCGCTTGTTACACCAAGCATTTTTAAAGATCGAAACTGTGTTTCTAATTTATCATAAAGCTTCACAATTGGTAATTTATGTTCCTGATTTACAGTATTACTTAGCACAAGGCTTAATAATTCCCTAACATAAACTTCAATTAGTACATCTTCCCTGCCAAATCTTGTATGTAAACAATCAACCGCTTGTGAATAGTTCTCAGCTGTTACGGGAAAAAAATCTACGACTTCTCTGGCTCTAGACCCCTTTTGAGTAGATTGAAATAGATACTGAAATTTATCTACCTCCGAAATATTTGGATCTTCATGAATTTTCTTAAATAATCCCCAAAATGATAACCAGTCCTTTAAATTACCATCAAACTTTTGTAATTCAATTTTTGGTAACTTAAAACTTCGTTTAGAATTACTCTCGTTTTCAAGTACACTTGAATTTAAATCCGAAGGTAAATTTATTCTACGTTCAAGTTTTGTTTTTAAATCAATATAAGTACTACTATAATTATCAGCACTTTCGATTTCGCTATCCAACATGGTCTGAGTACATTTTTCATCACCTTGTAAATTTTGAAGAATTTCTTTATCAAGCGTTTCAACTCTGGAATATTTTTCTTGTAACTGTGCTAAGAACCCAGCACAAGAATCGATGTCACAAGTTTCAGTTTCTAAAAGGTTTTTTACCTTTTCAGTAAATTTTGTAAAGGTACCTCGATAAGAACCGCGTAATTTAGTTGCGGCTTCCATAATTCAAATAAAGACTGATAAAATAATAAACAAACACTTCAAATCAAAGCTTCATAAAACGAGAACAAAAAATATTCCGAAATCGAAAGTAATTCTGGGAAGAAATTTTAGAATTCTAAATAATGTTTTGAGAACAAAAACATTCAATTTTCGAAACACTTTGATTCAAAATAACAATTTTCATATAAAATAATAATCTTCTTTATTAAATCAAAATATGCAAAATCAATGTAAAATCAAAATATGCATTCATAGAATATGTATTAACATTTTCTTCAACATAAACAAATTCTTCATATTGTTCCAAATATCAAATAAGCAGTTCAAAAATAAACATACATTTTATGTTTTCAAAATTATTCTCAATAATACTTACAAAAAGTATTTCAAATTTTTAATGTTATCTTCTCATAAAAATTAGATCATATTTCAATTAGAATAAATTATATTATATTTCTATACTTTATTCATTAGAACAAATTAGAATTTATTACTTAGAACAAATTTTTCTACCGGCGTCCCTGTTCGGGCGCCATTAAATGTCCCGTCAGGTTTTAGAAATTTCATAAGAAAGAGGATAAAATATTTCTTACCTGACAGGTCTTGTTCTTTTTCGCCGGCTTATTCTAAGTAATCACAAAGTAGTCGAAATAAACACAGCTCAAGTTTCACGACACAAACGTTTAATTAGACGCACTATTTACATTTATAATACATAATTGTTTCATTAATATCTGCAGCTATCACAATATTTAATATTAGCTGTCGAGCGTCAGAACGCTCTTTCATATCCTTACGGATTCACATTCCTTCTTTTACAACAGAAAAACAAAAACTTTTCATCATCAGAAAAAAAAACCATGTTGCCAATCAATAAAACATAAAAATAGGCAGACGATCTCCAGTGGAAGAACAGCCCGCCTCCTGAAGGCAAGAATGGGTCATCCTCCCACCTTTGATTCTGGCAATCTTGTACAAAATCAAACTAAAAAAGAGAAAAAAGACATATTAATAAACATTACATCAAGCAAAAATGAAAAGGAACAGAGAAAAAAAAAAAAAAAAAAAAGGTAAATAAAAGTTCTATCAGTCAATTATAAATTCAGTCTATCTGGAGCTCTAATGGATCTACCCCTCCTGGTAAATCGTTGTTTTTCGTCAGGTATCTCAACAGATTTCTTGACATTCTTTGAAACAGTTCTAGACAGTTCAGAGGGATCAGGTCATCTTTTCGGTGTAGAACGAGTAGGTATCAAAGTTCCATTTGCAGCATACTTTGCACGAAAATCACTAGATTCATCAGAAGAGATCTCTAACGGATAAAGTCTTTGAACTGGGCGTATCAAAAACCCATTTTCTGTCTTGATTTTTGCCACTCGAACTATTCCGTCTTTACCAGGATAAGTTTCCATAACTCTGGCTAATGGCCAGTTGATTCTTTTTTGATTATCATGACCGACGAGAACTATGTCTCCTACAGCAATTTTTTTGTCAGCGATACCCTTTGAATTTTTTAATTGTCCTAGATATTCAATTCTGAATCTTTTCCGTAAATCTTTCTTCAATTTTAGCAAATATCGAAGTCTTCTTTTTAAATTCACATTTTCGAAGTTATCTAGGTCAGGAAGACCAGTTTCTTTAATTCCTTGCAAAAACATGCTCGGAGTCAATGGAATTAAATCATCGGGATCCTCAGAAATAGTAGTTAATGGTCTGGAATTCATCAAACATTCGATATCACATATAATTGTGTAAAGTTCTTCAAAATCTAGAGCTGCTCGTCCTAATACTCTTCTCAAAATTTGCTTTGTACAGCCTATTAAGCGTTCCCACCAGCCACCCCACCATGGTGAAGCTGGGGGGATAAACTTCCATATTATGTTCTGTACTAGGGCTTCCTTCCGTATTTTTGCAAGTATAGGATCAGTAAATAGCTTCGAAGCTCCTGAAAAATTTGTGCCTCGATCGCTGTATATTACAGAAGGTCGACCCCTTCTCGCAACAAATCTTCGCAGGGTTTGCAAAAATGCTTCAGAGGATAATGATGTTAATAATTCAAGATGTACCGCTCTGTAAACAGCGCAGGTGTACAGCACAATCCAACATTTTTTACCATTTTTCAAGTACAAAGGTCCGGCTAAATCAACCCCGGTAATTTCAAAGATAGCAGCATCTCTGATCCTGTCTTCCGGCAAGGCGCTGATTTCAGGCTGAACAGAATTTACGGTGAAGCGTTTGCATCTTATACAACGTAAGGTAACTTGCCGTATGGACTTTCTGCACCTGAGAATCCAATATTTTTCTCGGAGATGGTTCATTAATATTTGTACTCCTGCGTGGTTTAATTCGTTATGTTTCCATTCTATCAATTTCTGCACGATGTAATGATTTCCTGGCAAAATGATAGGCAAACGAAAGTCTGTATTATCTTTACTTCTAAGTATAAGAGACTTTACCCTTAGAAGGCCATCTTTGTCAACGGTGGGATGAAGTTTTCGTAAACGATCATCTATTCCTTTAGGAAAGTCTTCCCTTTGAACCATCTTTAACAGGATTAATTCAGCATGTTTAAGTTCTTTATTTGTAAGATCCCCAGAATTTCGTTTAGAATGATTTCGAAGATTTGAGATGAATCTGTATATCCATGCCGTAACTCTTAATAATTTCACGTAAGACGAGTATCTCTCATAAAACTTCTCAGTAGTTTCAGTACTTAGAGCAGAAATGATCGACCTTTTTTTTTCTGAATTGACAATCTGTATTTCGGGAGAGATTTCTTGTCTCGGCCATTGACTCGTTGGTGTCTTCAAAAATTCCGGACCCTCCCACCAAAGGGATTTGAGTAAAGCATCAGCATTGCAACCTCTTGATGGAAGGTCAGCTGGATTTAAGTTACCCGGGACGTATCTCCAGTCGTTGGGATGACTCAAAGATCTCATTTCTCTGGTACGATTCAGCACAAATACTCCCCATGGTTCTTGATTTTTTATCCAGAACAATGCGTTCATGGAGTCAGACCAATAGAAAGTTTGAACTTGGCTGTCACAGAAGTCTCCTTTTATAGAATTCATTAATCTAACACCTAAACAACATGCTAATAATTCTAGTCTCGGAATGGAGACTGATTTCAAGGGTGCTACTCGAGCACGAGCTTGAACCAATTGACATCTCACATGAACATTATTTTCTTCTCTGATATATATACAAGTTGCATAAGCGTGGCTTGATGCATCACAAAACACATGGAATGACACATTTGTATTTAGAGCATGATTTTCTAATATCCTTCTAGGGATTCTAATGCCTTCCAAGCATTTTAATGCATTTTCCCATTTCAGAAATTTTTTCTCGATGTCATCTGGTAGCTTGGCATCCCAGGGCAGTTTCCTACGCCAACATTCTTGCATTATGATCTTTGCAATTAAAGTGACAGGACAGAGAAACCCAATGGGGTCAAAAATCTTACTTGCTAAGGACAGGATAAATCGCTTACTTAGATTTGCATTTTCGCACTCATCAAACTTTAAACTACAGTATAGAGTATCTTCCAGAATATTCCAATTTAAGCCCAAAACTGAGACAGTCTCTGGAAAATCTTCTTCAAGAATTCCGTACACACTTGGTAGACCATTACCTATCCATCCTCTAAGATCAAAACATCCCGCTGACATGATTTCTTTAGATTGTGCCATAAAATTAACTACTTCTTCTTCGGAACTGCAACTT
The DNA here is from genome assembly GCA_963930645.1 of Salticus scenicus. Classification (NCBI taxonomy): domain Eukaryota; kingdom Metazoa; phylum Arthropoda; class Arachnida; order Araneae; family Salticidae; genus Salticus; species Salticus scenicus. The sequence continues at coordinate 51,327 of CAWVNO010002982.1, read as the reverse complement.
GTAACACAGTTGTCGACATACATAGAGTTTTTAAGTTTAGAAGCAGTCTCTTGCAAATAATCTGGAACATTACTTAGGTGGAAATTTAGAGTAGCTCCTAAAAGAAATGGGCTGCAGTTTACCCCAAATACTACTCGACGATGTCTGTAAATCTTCACTTTATTAGGATCACCGCTCCCACCACAGAAATCTTAGAAAATCACAATCTTCTTCATTTATTCTTATTTGTAGAAATGCTTTGCGAATGTCTGATACTACCCCATACTTGTTCAAACGAAATTTATTCAAAATGTTAGGAATCAACTCCATGTAGTTTGGACCTTTAGCTAGGCAATCGTTCAAAGAGTAACTGTTCTTTTCTTTTGCAGAAGCATCGAAAACAGGACGAATTGTTGTCGTTGAATGCTCTTTTATAACTGCTCTATGAGGCACATGATGGCAATCTATCTTCTCGAATTCATCAGTATTTACTTCTTCAATTATTTCTTCACCAAGCCACTGACAAAAAACTTCTTCATAATCTTCAATAAGACCCTTATTCTTCAGAGTCCTCACAGTTGATTTTAGCCTTCGTTCAGCAATTGTTTTGTTATCTGGGAGTTCTTGGTGTCCTTCTATCCATGGTAATTTTACAACATAGCGTCCGTCATCATCTCTACTTAGAGTTTTCTCAAAATGATTTTTAGATGCTTCTTCAAGTTCTTCCTTTGACTGTTTCTCCGCAGGATCCTTAATTCCTAGGACATCTAGTTCCCACAGATCAGAAATTTTTACTTCTCTAGCTAACATCAAAGTGACTACAAGGTTTTCAGTATCTTCAGTAAACTTCTTAGTGCGTCCCATAACAGTCCAACCTAGCCTTGTTTCAATCGCGGTCAGGCCGGATTTCAGATTCTTCAGCTTTCCTGTCATTAATTTGCCAGCTACATCTGCACCTATAAGGAGCTCTATGGGGTTAAGGCAATCTTCTAAATATATCCCCGTACCTGATAAATCATCTTCACACAGTTCTTGAGTGACCGGTGGCTTAGTAAAACAAATTGTAGGCTGACTCAAAACTTCAAAATTGCAACGATAAGTTTCGCTGACATCAGAAAGGTAGGCTTTGTAAACATTGTGTGTCAAAGTATTCGTGTTCGAACCACCAAATAAGGAATGCTTCAGTTTTTCTTTTCTTATTGGCCTGTATCCAATCTTTTTTGCAGTGTTTTCTAAGATGTAAGACCTTTGGGAAGCGGAATCAATAATCGCCCGAATTTTTAAAATTCTGTTTTCACCTCTTAAATTAATCACGAGTGTCTGTAGCAAAACACTGGGAGTTGATGAAACATTTGATAATGTTGTATCTTGATCGGAAGTATTCTTGTCATTTTTAACCCTTTGTGCGTGCGCAGCTGATTTCGGATCATTCTTACAGAGAAGAGTATGGTGGGGTTTCCCACAAATCGCACAGTTACATCTACTTCTACACGAACTAGAAATGTGGTTCAATTTTAAACATTTAAAGCAGCCTCCCCGTTTCATAACATTTTGTTTTCTTTGATCATAAGTCAAGTTTGCTACTTTTCTACATTCCGCACCTAGATGTGGCTTGTCGCAGAACACGCACTCTTGCTCTCGGTTTTGTTTACTTTGGGACGAGGTTAAAAGTTCCATACCTGTTGGAATAATTTTATTGTGTGTTAGAAAATTTTTAGATTTCATTGTGTTAAATTTCTTGGGTTTGTTTTCAAAACCAAATCCACTTGCCGCTAAATTAATTTTTTCTTCACCTTGAATTTCATTACGTAAAAACTGCATTAAAGTTTCTAATTTATTAAAAGATTTATCTTCCGAACTAAGAGAAACAGAATTCAAGTGTCTTTCCCAAATACGCAAAAGATCTATTGGTAAACAAGATTCAACTAACGGGTATAACATTGAGGCATATTTATCGCTTGTTACACCAAGCATTTTTAAAGATCGAAACTGTGTTTCTAATTTATCATAAAGCTTCACAATTGGTAATTTATGTTCCTGATTTACAGTATTACTTAGCACAAGGCTTAATAATTCCCTAACATAAACTTCAATTAGTACATCTTCCCTGCCAAATCTTGTATGTAAACAATCAACCGCTTGTGAATAGTTCTCAGCTGTTACGGGAAAAAAATCTACGACTTCTCTGGCTCTAGACCCCTTTTGAGTAGATTGAAATAGATACTGAAATTTATCTACCTCCGAAATATTTGGATCTTCATGAATTTTCTTAAATAATCCCCAAAATGATAACCAGTCCTTTAAATTACCATCAAACTTTTGTAATTCAATTTTTGGTAACTTAAAACTTCGTTTAGAATTACTCTCGTTTTCAAGTACACTTGAATTTAAATCCGAAGGTAAATTTATTCTACGTTCAAGTTTTGTTTTTAAATCAATATAAGTACTACTATAATTATCAGCACTTTCGATTTCGCTATCCAACATGGTCTGAGTACATTTTTCATCACCTTGTAAATTTTGAAGAATTTCTTTATCAAGCGTTTCAACTCTGGAATATTTTTCTTGTAACTGTGCTAAGAACCCAGCACAAGAATCGATGTCACAAGTTTCAGTTTCTAAAAGGTTTTTTACCTTTTCAGTAAATTTTGTAAAGGTACCTCGATAAGAACCGCGTAATTTAGTTGCGGCTTCCATAATTCAAATAAAGACTGATAAAATAATAAACAAACACTTCAAATCAAAGCTTCATAAAACGAGAACAAAAAATATTCCGAAATCGAAAGTAATTCTGGGAAGAAATTTTAGAATTCTAAATAATGTTTTGAGAACAAAAACATTCAATTTTCGAAACACTTTGATTCAAAATAACAATTTTCATATAAAATAATAATCTTCTTTATTAAATCAAAATATGCAAAATCAATGTAAAATCAAAATATGCATTCATAGAATATGTATTAACATTTTCTTCAACATAAACAAATTCTTCATATTGTTCCAAATATCAAATAAGCAGTTCAAAAATAAACATACATTTTATGTTTTCAAAATTATTCTCAATAATACTTACAAAAAGTATTTCAAATTTTTAATGTTATCTTCTCATAAAAATTAGATCATATTTCAATTAGAATAAATTATATTATATTTCTATACTTTATTCATTAGAACAAATTAGAATTTATTACTTAGAACAAATTTTTCTACCGGCGTCCCTGTTCGGGCGCCATTAAATGTCCCGTCAGGTTTTAGAAATTTCATAAGAAAGAGGATAAAATATTTCTTACCTGACAGGTCTTGTTCTTTTTCGCCGGCTTATTCTAAGTAATCACAAAGTAGTCGAAATAAACACAGCTCAAGTTTCACGACACAAACGTTTAATTAGACGCACTATTTACATTTATAATACATAATTGTTTCATTAATATCTGCAGCTATCACAATATTTAATATTAGCTGTCGAGCGTCAGAACGCTCTTTCATATCCTTACGGATTCACATTCCTTCTTTTACAACAGAAAAACAAAAACTTTTCATCATCAGAAAAAAAAACCATGTTGCCAATCAATAAAACATAAAAATAGGCAGACGATCTCCAGTGGAAGAACAGCCCGCCTCCTGAAGGCAAGAATGGGTCATCCTCCCACCTTTGATTCTGGCAATCTTGTACAAAATCAAACTAAAAAAGAGAAAAAAGACATATTAATAAACATTACATCAAGCAAAAATGAAAAGGAACAGAGAAAAAAAAAAAAAAAAAAAAGGTAAATAAAAGTTCTATCAGTCAATTATAAATTCAGTCTATCTGGAGCTCTAATGGATCTACCCCTCCTGGTAAATCGTTGTTTTTCGTCAGGTATCTCAACAGATTTCTTGACATTCTTTGAAACAGTTCTAGACAGTTCAGAGGGATCAGGTCATCTTTTCGGTGTAGAACGAGTAGGTATCAAAGTTCCATTTGCAGCATACTTTGCACGAAAATCACTAGATTCATCAGAAGAGATCTCTAACGGATAAAGTCTTTGAACTGGGCGTATCAAAAACCCATTTTCTGTCTTGATTTTTGCCACTCGAACTATTCCGTCTTTACCAGGATAAGTTTCCATAACTCTGGCTAATGGCCAGTTGATTCTTTTTTGATTATCATGACCGACGAGAACTATGTCTCCTACAGCAATTTTTTTGTCAGCGATACCCTTTGAATTTTTTAATTGTCCTAGATATTCAATTCTGAATCTTTTCCGTAAATCTTTCTTCAATTTTAGCAAATATCGAAGTCTTCTTTTTAAATTCACATTTTCGAAGTTATCTAGGTCAGGAAGACCAGTTTCTTTAATTCCTTGCAAAAACATGCTCGGAGTCAATGGAATTAAATCATCGGGATCCTCAGAAATAGTAGTTAATGGTCTGGAATTCATCAAACATTCGATATCACATATAATTGTGTAAAGTTCTTCAAAATCTAGAGCTGCTCGTCCTAATACTCTTCTCAAAATTTGCTTTGTACAGCCTATTAAGCGTTCCCACCAGCCACCCCACCATGGTGAAGCTGGGGGGATAAACTTCCATATTATGTTCTGTACTAGGGCTTCCTTCCGTATTTTTGCAAGTATAGGATCAGTAAATAGCTTCGAAGCTCCTGAAAAATTTGTGCCTCGATCGCTGTATATTACAGAAGGTCGACCCCTTCTCGCAACAAATCTTCGCAGGGTTTGCAAAAATGCTTCAGAGGATAATGATGTTAATAATTCAAGATGTACCGCTCTGTAAACAGCGCAGGTGTACAGCACAATCCAACATTTTTTACCATTTTTCAAGTACAAAGGTCCGGCTAAATCAACCCCGGTAATTTCAAAGATAGCAGCATCTCTGATCCTGTCTTCCGGCAAGGCGCTGATTTCAGGCTGAACAGAATTTACGGTGAAGCGTTTGCATCTTATACAACGTAAGGTAACTTGCCGTATGGACTTTCTGCACCTGAGAATCCAATATTTTTCTCGGAGATGGTTCATTAATATTTGTACTCCTGCGTGGTTTAATTCGTTATGTTTCCATTCTATCAATTTCTGCACGATGTAATGATTTCCTGGCAAAATGATAGGCAAACGAAAGTCTGTATTATCTTTACTTCTAAGTATAAGAGACTTTACCCTTAGAAGGCCATCTTTGTCAACGGTGGGATGAAGTTTTCGTAAACGATCATCTATTCCTTTAGGAAAGTCTTCCCTTTGAACCATCTTTAACAGGATTAATTCAGCATGTTTAAGTTCTTTATTTGTAAGATCCCCAGAATTTCGTTTAGAATGATTTCGAAGATTTGAGATGAATCTGTATATCCATGCCGTAACTCTTAATAATTTCACGTAAGACGAGTATCTCTCATAAAACTTCTCAGTAGTTTCAGTACTTAGAGCAGAAATGATCGACCTTTTTTTTTCTGAATTGACAATCTGTATTTCGGGAGAGATTTCTTGTCTCGGCCATTGACTCGTTGGTGTCTTCAAAAATTCCGGACCCTCCCACCAAAGGGATTTGAGTAAAGCATCAGCATTGCAACCTCTTGATGGAAGGTCAGCTGGATTTAAGTTACCCGGGACGTATCTCCAGTCGTTGGGATGACTCAAAGATCTCATTTCTCTGGTACGATTCAGCACAAATACTCCCCATGGTTCTTGATTTTTTATCCAGAACAATGCGTTCATGGAGTCAGACCAATAGAAAGTTTGAACTTGGCTGTCACAGAAGTCTCCTTTTATAGAATTCATTAATCTAACACCTAAACAACATGCTAATAATTCTAGTCTCGGAATGGAGACTGATTTCAAGGGTGCTACTCGAGCACGAGCTTGAACCAATTGACATCTCACATGAACATTATTTTCTTCTCTGATATATATACAAGTTGCATAAGCGTGGCTTGATGCATCACAAAACACATGGAATGACACATTTGTATTTAGAGCATGATTTTCTAATATCCTTCTAGGGATTCTAATGCCTTCCAAGCATTTTAATGCATTTTCCCATTTCAGAAATTTTTTCTCGATGTCATCTGGTAGCTTGGCATCCCAGGGCAGTTTCCTACGCCAACATTCTTGCATTATGATCTTTGCAATTAAAGTGACAGGACAGAGAAACCCAATGGGGTCAAAAATCTTACTTGCTAAGGACAGGATAAATCGCTTACTTAGATTTGCATTTTCGCACTCATCAAACTTTAAACTACAGTATAGAGTATCTTCCAGAATATTCCAATTTAAGCCCAAAACTGAGACAGTCTCTGGAAAATCTTCTTCAAGAATTCCGTACACACTTGGTAGACCATTACCTATCCATCCTCTAAGATCAAAACATCCCGCTGACATGATTTCTTTAGATTGTGCCATAAAATTAACTACTTCTTCTTCGGAACTGCAACTTGTAACACAGTTGTCGACATACATAGAGTTTTTAAGTTTAGAAGCAGTCTCTTGCAAATAATCTGGAACATTACTTAGGTGGAAATTTAGAGTAGCTCCTAAAAGAAATGGGCTGCAGTTTACCCCAAATACTACTCGACGATGTCTGTAAATCTTCACTTTATTAGGATCACCGCTCCCACCACAGAAATCTTAGAAAATCACAATCTTCTTCATTTATTCTTATTTGTAGAAATGCTTTGCGAATGTCTGATACTACCCCATACTTGTTCAAACGAAATTTATTCAAAATGTTAGGAATCAACTCCATGTAGTTTGGACCTTTAGCTAGGCAATCGTTCAAAGAGTAACTGTTCTTTTCTTTTGCAGAAGCATCGAAAACAGGACGAATTGTTGTCGTTGAATGCTCTTTTATAACTGCTCTATGAGGCACATGATGGCAATCTATCTTCTCGAATTCATCAGTATTTACTTCTTCAATTATTTCTTCACCAAGCCACTGACAAAAAACTTCTTCATAATCTTCAATAAGACCCTTATTCTTCAGAGTCCTCACAGTTGATTTTAGCCTTCGTTCAGCAATTGTTTTGTTATCTGGGAGTTCTTGGTGTCCTTCTATCCATGGTAATTTTACAACATAGCGTCCGTCATCATCTCTACTTAGAGTTTTCTCAAAATGATTTTTAGATGCTTCTTCAAGTTCTTCCTTTGACTGTTTCTCCGCAGGATCCTTAATTCCTAGGACATCTAGTTCCCACAGATCAGAAATTTTTACTTCTCTAGCTAACATCAAAGTGACTACAAGGTTTTCAGTATCTTCAGTAAACTTCTTAGTGCGTCCCATAACAGTCCAACCTAGCCTTGTTTCAATCGCGGTCAGGCCGGATTTCAGATTCTTCAGCTTTCCTGTCATTAATTTGCCAGCTACATCTGCACCTATAAGGAGCTCTATGGGGTTAAGGCAATCTTCTAAATATATCCCCGTACCTGATAAATCATCTTCACACAGTTCTTGAGTGACCGGTGGCTTAGTAAAACAAATTGTAGGCTGACTCAAAACTTCAAAATTGCAACGATAAGTTTCGCTGACATCAGAAAGGTAGGCTTTGTAAACATTGTGTGTCAAAGTATTCGTGTTCGAACCACCAAATAAGGAATGCTTCAGTTTTTCTTTTCTTATTGGCCTGTATCCAATCTTTTTTGCAGTGTTTTCTAAGATGTAAGACCTTTGGGAAGCGGAATCAATAATCGCCCGAATTTTTAAAATTCTGTTTTCACCTCTTAAATTAATCACGAGTGTCTGTAGCAAAACACTGGGAGTTGATGAAACATTTGATAATGTTGTATCTTGATCGGAAGTATTCTTGTCATTTTTAACCCTTTGTGCGTGCGCAGCTGATTTCGGATCATTCTTACAGAGAAGAGTATGGTGGGGTTTCCCACAAATCGCACAGTTACATCTACTTCTACACGAACTAGAAATGTGGTTCAATTTTAAACATTTAAAGCAGCCTCCCCGTTTCATAACATTTTGTTTTCTTTGATCATAAGTCAAGTTTGCTACTTTTCTACATTCCGCACCTAGATGTGGCTTGTCGCAGAACACGCACTCTTGCTCTCGGTTTTGTTTACTTTGGGACGAGGTTAAAAGTTCCATACCTGTTGGAATAATTTTATTGTGTGTTAGAAAATTTTTAGATTTCATTGTGTTAAATTTCTTGGGTTTGTTTTCAAAACCAAATCCACTTGCCGCTAAATTAATTTTTTCTTCACCTTGAATTTCATTACGTAAAAACTGCATTAAAGTTTCTAATTTATTAAAAGATTTATCTTCCGAACTAAGAGAAACAGAATTCAAGTGTCTTTCCCAAATACGCAAAAGATCTATTGGTAAACAAGATTCAACTAACGGGTATAACATTGAGGCATATTTATCGCTTGTTACACCAAGCATTTTTAAAGATCGAAACTGTGTTTCTAATTTATCATAAAGCTTCACAATTGGTAATTTATGTTCCTGATTTACAGTATTACTTAGCACAAGGCTTAATAATTCCCTAACATAAACTTCAATTAGTACATCTTCCCTGCCAAATCTTGTATGTAAACAATCAACCGCTTGTGAATAGTTCTCAGCTGTTACGGGAAAAAAATCTACGACTTCTCTGGCTCTAGACCCCTTTTGAGTAGATTGAAATAGATACTGAAATTTATCTACCTCCGAAATATTTGGATCTTCATGAATTTTCTTAAATAATCCCCAAAATGATAACCAGTCCTTTAAATTACCATCAAACTTTTGTAATTCAATTTTTGGTAACTTAAAACTTCGTTTAGAATTACTCTCGTTTTCAAGTACACTTGAATTTAAATCCGAAGGTAAATTTATTCTACGTTCAAGTTTTGTTTTTAAATCAATATAAGTACTACTATAATTATCAGCACTTTCGATTTCGCTATCCAACATGGTCTGAGTACATTTTTCATCACCTTGTAAATTTTGAAGAATTTCTTTATCAAGCGTTTCAACTCTGGAATATTTTTCTTGTAACTGTGCTAAGAACCCAGCACAAGAATCGATGTCACAAGTTTCAGTTTCTAAAAGGTTTTTTACCTTTTCAGTAAATTTTGTAAAGGTACCTCGATAAGAACCGCGTAATTTAGTTGCGGCTTCCATAATTCAAATAAAGACTGATAAAATAATAAACAAACACTTCAAATCAAAGCTTCATAAAACGAGAACAAAAAATATTCCGAAATCGAAAGTAATTCTGGGAAGAAATTTTAGAATTCTAAATAATGTTTTGAGAACAAAAACATTCAATTTTCGAAACACTTTGATTCAAAATAACAATTTTCATATAAAATAATAATCTTCTTTATTAAATCAAAATATGCAAAATCAATGTAAAATCAAAATATGCATTCATAGAATATGTATTAACATTTTCTTCAACATAAACAAATTCTTCATATTGTTCCAAATATCAAATAAGCAGTTCAAAAATAAACATACATTTTATGTTTTCAAAATTATTCTCAATAATACTTACAAAAAGTATTTCAAATTTTTAATGTTATCTTCTCATAAAAATTAGATCATATTTCAATTAGAATAAATTATATTATATTTCTATACTTTATTCATTAGAACAAATTAGAATTTATTACTTAGAACAAATTTTTCTACCGGCGTCCCTGTTCGGGCGCCATTAAATGTCCCGTCAGGTTTTAGAAATTTCATAAGAAAGAGGATAAAATATTTCTTACCTGACAGGTCTTGTTCTTTTTCGCCGGCTTATTCTAAGTAATCACAAAGTAGTCGAAATAAACACAGCTCAAGTTTCACGACACAAACGTTTAATTAGACGCACTATTTACATTTATAATACATAATTGTTTCATTAATATCTGCAGCTATCACAATATTTAATATTAGCTGTCGAGCGTCAGAACGCTCTTTCATATCCTTACGGATTCACATTCCTTCTTTTACAACAGAAAAACAAAAACTTTTCATCATCAGAAAAAAACCATGTTGCCAATCAATAAAACATAAAAATAGGCAGACGATCTCCAGTGGAAGAACAGCCCGCCTCCTGACGGCAAGAATGGGTCAATAGCAGTTAGGCAAGATTTTTTTCTTCAAATTTTATATATTCAACTAACCATCCAATTTTATACTCTGCTAGCTGAATAGTTTCAGATTCATCCAAACCGACTATTCGGTTCATTCTATTTGACACTAGGGAATAGTAGACATGTTTTCCCCTAAGTCTGCATAAAAACATCCTAAAAAGCACAGTTATTCAACTACGGAAACATATACAAAACTTTTCCAATACAGCTTTTTCAGAAAGTAAAAATAAAAACAACTACTGAAAATCTGATTAACTGAGAAATTTTTTTATTCACTTTAAAATTCAGTAATTATACTTTACAATAAATGAAACACATTTATGAAACACTGGACACACAGGCATTTACAAATGATATATACAAAATTAACTCAACTGATATATACAAATAACAATAAAAAATTAATAGAAAGATATTTTAGCTTCTGTTATTAGAATCAATTCTTTTATTTAGCTATAAATTCACAAGCAGGGATGAGATTAGCGAGAACTCAAAAAAGCTGAAACTGTACGCAAAAGCAAAACATTGAACTGAAATACTTGAATTTTTATGACAAAATCTATTATATAGAGTAATAAATATTTATTTTAATCTTCAATGTATAAAAAAAGAACAAATGCACATCAGAAACAAACAACAACAAAAAAAAAAACTGGAAAGCTAAATGCACAAAAAAGCAGAAAAATCTCATCCGTGCACAATTGATAAAGTTTTTTATACTGCAGAACCCTTATTTTTCAAACGACTTTAGAATAAACAGCATTATGTGAACATGTTAGTACTATGTGCACAACAGATTTGACCATACGTTTCATCTAAAAACATGCAAATGCTGACTGTATGTGCAAAGAAAAATATGTTAGTAATATTGAATTTATTGACAACGATGTATTTTATGAAGTATATGCAAAAGTAAATGCAGAGTTGAAAAAGTGGACTATATATAATGTATCTGCAATTATATCCAAGAAAAAATGGGGCAAAGTTTTAAATAATACAAAAAAAAAATCTTCAGCAATATTGAATTTATAGACAAAGTAGGATATTATGAAAAATCTGTAAAAGTAAAAAGCATAGATGAAGAAGACTATTTATAATATATCTACAACTAATATTGCTAGAGAAGAAAGAAAAATTCTAACATAAATAGTATCATTCACATCTATTACATTATTGAATTAATGCATATATATATATATATAAAGTAGTATGGTTTTCAATTCAGAGTACATGCCATCACAATCGCCACAGAGGAGAGAAAACATTAAAGTAATTGGCGACAGTCTGGGATTCATCCCTAGGAATAATCCAGAGATATGCCATCACAATTTTGATCCTCCACGAAGAATGAAAACAGTAAGGTAATGCAGTATAGGATCCATTATCCAGAAGGCTTGGGGCCTGGAATATTCAGGATAAGGGGTTTTGCGGTATTTCGGAACACTTTATTATACGTATAAAAATGGTACAAAAAATTTTCATAAATAGCAGTGATAAACATGAATAATATATATAAACACTTTACCTATAGATCTGTTCATTTAATAAATTTTTTCCACAAAATAAAAAACATTCTTAATTAGAATTTCAAACTGTAAATAATAATAATAATAATAAATGAAAAAAAAAAAAAATGAATAAACATATATAAAATTTAATTTTGGACCTGAGAGTAAAATTCTTTCATTTGGATTTCGCAAACATTTCTATGATATTTTTTTGCTTATACTGTGTCTCTGATACTAATCGTTCATAAATGTTTCAAATATTTTTAGCACATAATACTAAATATTTTATGAAATGAATTCTAAAAATAAGGTAAACTAATAAAAACTATTTAAAATTTTTATAATAATTGGTATTTAAGTTCAAGGATAAAATTCATCTGCTATTGGGCACTTTAGGAAGTATGTGTTATTAATGTTTATCTATTAAAAAATACCATAAAAATTCATTTTCTAACCTAAATTTGCAAAATTTTCAGTAATTATTAGCATTAAAGAAAGTTGGTTGTAAAACTATAATTCTGACAGCTGCTATTGTACAACTTTAATTCTTAAATTTTATGATAATTAAAAATTTTGGTAGTTGGCATTTTGCATTCTGGTTTTTGGAGCATTCTGGATAACGGATCGTATACTGTATTAAATCTCCCATAAAAATGACTAAGGAAAAAAAAAATGTAATTTGACAAAAATACTCAAATTTTGTTTTACAAAAGATTGGTCTTTGTCAATCTACTTTTTCTCCATCTTTGCATATCACTTGATGGCTACTACTATTATTAAAAAAAATTACAAAAAAAAAGAAAAAGAAACATCAATTAAAAAATTATAAATACCAAAATTAGATTTGCTTATGTACATATACAGTCGGTAACAAAAGTGTCCGAACACTAGCAAAAATTCCTATGTAAAAAAAGTACACTTCATACCGTTTTGTTAAATAAATCCTTATCGAATCATGTTCTTAAACTGACTAAGAATAGGATTCAACAAGGATTTATTTAACAAAACAGTATTAATTCTACTTTTTTTCATAGGAATTTTTGCTAGTGATCGGATACTTTTGTTACCGACTGTACATACAAAAAAAAAAAAAAAAAAAAAAAAAAAACACTGAACTTGAATTTTATTTATTTATAATAGATAAATAATTTTGAAAATAAAAATTAGTTAATTTGCTCTTTATAGATAGCCACATTTGATTATCAAATTGAATTTCTTCAATATACAAGGGCATATTTTGCTGATACATCAAAACAAACAAACATTTCGTTAAATTTGATATAGCTAATTGCCCTTGCATTTGATACATATATTTATGGTCCGATCTTAATTTAAAATTTTCATTGTCAAATTTTAAACAAAATTGCTTCCGTCTTTGCACTAACGTAAACAAATCTAAGTTTTGAGGGTTGAAAACACATTTAATTTCAACAAGAAGAGAATCTTCACTATTGTTCAATAACCCATCAGGTGACGCCCCGAGATAGGGAAAAAATGGATTAACAATCAAACCAGTCTTTCGAAAAACAAAATCTGAGTATTTTTGGCGAATTACATTTTGAATTAAGGGTTCATTTATCCTGCCATATTTAATGCCCGGTATATCAGAGATGTAATTTTCATGGGAAATGAAAATTTTATTGGCCAAATTAGTAAAATCTGATTTACAGCTTACAATGTCAAGAAAAAGTGATGAGGTTAATCTTTTAACTCTAGCATTTTTCCATGCAATATTTTTACTCTGTTGGACAGTTTCTTTTTCTAACCAAACAGCATCCTCATAAGAAATCATAATATTTTGATGCAGAAAAATTATGTCATTAAAATCTAATTCATTTGGCATGTCATTATAATCTAATTTAGTTACAACAATAGATGGCAAGGGAATACTTTTAGAATACAAGGCTTCTTCTACATGAAAAAGAGGTTTATTTAATACATCAAAAAATGGTGATGTAAAATTAAAATTTGTCTGCGATAAACTTTGATAATCTATTTCAATGGGGTCTTGATTTTCTTGGTCTTCTATGGAAAACTTTACCGGTGCATGCTTTTTTGGTTTTACTTGGTGCCATCTTTGCAGTTGTTCAGTTGGAGCACTATATAACTCCCTCTGACTGCAACTTTCAATAGTATACAGTAGAGCCAGACTATGTTTGCAAACTGCTGGTTCGGCTCCACCTGGACATTCACAAGCTGCTGTTTGTACCTGTAATTGAGACAAGTTTAAATATTCAATTAGAGTACCATTTTAAAGCATAAATAAAAATTAATATTTACTGCATTCATTCTAGACCTAAGAAAAGAGTAGGGTGATAAAGGCTGAAAAATGCAAAATTTAACCTTAACAATTTTTTTTTTTTTAATGGAAGGTGGCATAAGAAAGCCTTTAAGATACATATTGTTGTGAATTTGTAAATAATTCATTTATTTTTGTTGAAATTCTTTCAAAGAGGCTTAGTAAGTTGATAAAATGTTATTTTTCTGCGTTTCTAGTTTGTTTTTGCGTTAAAATAGACTAATTTTCCCTTAAAAGCGTATTAAAAAGTTCCAATAATGCAGGTAATGGATTTAGCGACTTTTGGCGAGAAAATCGTTATTATCCATACACCAAATATGGAAGCTGTAATCTCATTAGCCAATGAGATACTGGAAATTTTTAGATCAGTCTTGATTCGATAGAGGGGTATAGAAGAAGGCTCATTGCGTCAAATCTCAGTCAGTCTCTGATCAGCAGAACCGCATAACAGTGGCGTAGCGTGATATTTGAATCTGGGTATGCTCTGAAGCCAACTGTGAAAAAAGCACTATTTCTAAATTCGTTATCATTTCTTATAATTTAAGAACGTAAATTTCCAATTTCTCCAAACCAAAAATATAATTTTATACACTAATTTTATCTTGACAGCATATATTTAAAAGCCACTTATTAAAATTTATTGAAGGGCTAGTCGGCTTTGAATACTTCACTGGTTACAATATATAAATGAATTCTCAAGGAAACTGAATCACTAATTTTTTATATATCACTTTATACATATATATATATAAATTCATTAAAATTACGCAAAATATGGCATTGACTTCCTTACAATGTCGGATCTGGGTCCTCACTGCTTGTGATAGCACTTTAACTCGGACCACAAACAGTTCTTATACATGAACTTAATCGTTGAACATTTTAATAAAATTAAAAACGTAATAAGTTTAATATATTCACATTTGACCCCAAAATAAAAAATATAAACATTTTCCTTTCAAAGGAATTTTTATGTCTCCAAATAAAAAATTGTTTTGAAGAGACTATTGAAATAAAATATCTTATTTTGTTCGAATAAAATAAAAATATGTCGATAGCTTCGCTTTTTTAAAAGGCATCACCAGATTGACAAAGCGTTGCTATGTAGTAACCATAATAAGCTAGTAACCATTGAAAGGAATGATAACGATTGAAAATGAAAACCAGGCAATTTGAATGAAATTTAAGAAAATGAAACGATGTGGCATAAAATGACAGATATATTTTTTCAGGAATTTATATAAATTTCATTTTATAATTAAGTCATCATTCATAAATAAATCTAGTTTTTTTTAATTGTGAAAAGTTTTTTTTTTTTTTTTTTTTTTTTTTTTTTTTTTTTTTTATTACATCTTTGTAAAATAAAGCATTAAATTTTACTTTATCAATAAAATTTTTGAACTGACAGCATCGTCAATCTATTCAGTCATTCTTGTCTTTGAGTAGACGGACAAAATTGAAAAACTAGTTCTCACTGACTATGCGAACACTTCTACGAAAGATAAGAAAATGAAAATCCCGAATACTTTAGCAGTATGGGAAAACTCCAGGACATGCGGTGGATGAATAGCATGACTTGGTTCCTTTAAAGAGCGGAAATCCCCTTATGCGGGAAAGTTAGCACAATGAATATTTCCTCACACAACAAAAATTCCCCATCCAAGGGTATGCTTTAGAAAAGTAGCATGCCTTACGGAGTAACCGGTTAGAAGATGCTGTTTTTGCAAGAATTATCTTATGTAACAGAACAGATTTTCTTTCAGAATACTTTTCGAAAATTAAATGACAGCTAATGGATGGATGAAAGCGAGTGATTAACGAAATCAGCTGTTGAATTACTATTTTTTCTTTATTATTTTAATTAAAATATGTATGAAGTTTTGATAGTTTTCAGCGGGTATGCGGAACATGCCTAGCATACCCAAAGAATACGCCACTGCCGCATAATATACACGAACGGCGTTCACGGAAAATTTTCTGAGCTTACGGAAAAATTTCTGCAAACAGCGAATTTTCTGCGACCACTTTAGGATAACAGGGGGAGGAAAAAAAAGCAATCAGCTTTCACTTCTTTAATCACGGGAGGTTTTTAATCAGCGCTCGGTATTTGTTGCACATCACACCGTGCTTGGAATTGAATGGAAAATCCAGAGTGAGAGAGGGTGACTCATTAGCGGAGATAATCATACTGCATCCTGACCGCCTTGGGACCCGGGAGAGAAGGATATGCTATGCTGTTTGTTTAGTTTAGTTAGGCTGTAAGTTACACTTGCGTGTCGAAACTTTCGTTGATTTTTTTTTTTTATTTTATGTAGTGTTTTTTGAAACGTTATATTTATTATCTCCTTTATTTTAAACTTAATTTTGTTAGACAGGCGAACATAATTTCTGATCATGATAGATTCCACGATATTGATAAAAGAAAAAAAAAATCTATGCGATTGTTTTTCAAAAAATGTCAAATTACTCATTAGTAAACTGATAAGTTTTAATTCTTATTTTTATAAAACATTTATTTTCTTTTTCTCTGAGTAAAAAAAATTATTATTATTATTATTCAATATTGTTCTGATTTTTTAAAAATGTGTTCTGATTTTTCCAATGTTTTTCCTAAAATGTTCTAATTTTTATCAGTTTTAAATTGGCAGGTATAAAATGGGAGCTTTTTTTTTTTTTTTTTTTCAGAAAATTTTTGCTTTAGATTTTGTGTTCACAGAAAGTTTTTCATTTTATCTGAGTCTGCTGATCAGTTTCTGCCAATGCTTCATTGCTTTTAAAAGAGCCTAAGCCTGTCTGAATTATAGTTAATTGCTTTTTTGTGTTATTGCTATACAGTTTGTGGATTTGTTGTTGACAGCTGCTACTTCAGCAGTGGATTTTGGTTGAATTGAAGTTGATACTTGGTTTATAGACCTGTATTTTTCAGGAATTTTCTGTGAATAAGTTACTGAGCTTTTGCAAGTTTCATTTTTCTTTCTCTGACAACTCACGAACCCCCAAGAATGAAACAAAATGTTGAATAATATTAAAATATTGCATTAAAAACAAAGACATCACTATACCAATCTTACTTCTGTTTCCTATAATCTGTAACTGTAACAGGTTTTGCCTGTTCCACTGGTCATCGCTGCATTTATTTATTCTTTTAAATTGAATATTTCAAACATTTGATTATTTTCGACATAGTTTTAGTATGGAACTCCCTTGTCTATTTTAAAATTCTTTTGCTACTTTTGTGATGAATTGAAATCGCCAATGCAAATGACTAAGTAATGACCTTGGTGAGAAACCTCAACGCTACTTTACAGCAAATTTTAAAATTTTGCCAAGGTAGTCCCATACTAAAGTTGTGCCTTATTTTCAGCAAATCAAAGCCATGACCAAGTACTGTGATGTACAGTCATTTAAATAACATTCAATTATTTGAGAATTATTATGTTAAGTTAATAGAAAACAGTTAATAGTAAATACTTGTATTAAACACCTTTAATAAAATATACTATGGTACTTCGTAAATCACACAGCAATACAATTTATAAAATTTTTATAGAAATGCTTTGGTGCATATGACTACCATATGTTTTATATTTTACACAGTATAGGGATATCAAAATATAATGTAAAACTAAAGTCCTTCATTGAATCAGGTATCTATGGTTACCTGCTTTTAGGATTGAGTGCAGGTGGAGGTGGCATTTTTCAACCCACAGGTCATGGGTCAACCCACAAAATATTATTCTTCAAAGTTTTTTTTTTTTTTTTTTTTTCTTGAATTTAATATTTTGAATGTAGAGATTGGAGACATTCTCTTCCTTTGTAGCAGTTTAAAGTAATATGACTCATAATATGAGTTCGCTTCATAGAGAAGAAATTAATAAATATTATTACTTAAAGTTTAAAACATTATGTGAGAAAATTATTTGCCTTCCAATGTAAATTTGCTTTCTTATTATATACTTTTACATACTATATAAATATTTAAAATAGTAGATCTTTTAAAAGTATGTGTAATATACAAGAAATTTTGCTCTTTTATACACTGAAATTTTGTTTATTATTTGACTAATTATTTTTCATATAACTTTACTTATACATTATTTTTAATGAAATACTTGAAATATTTATGTATTAATTAATTGTCTGAAAGATATGTTCAATCATAGAACTATACAGATTGGTGTTTAGGAATAAGGCCGATTGACTACTCTAGGGTTTTAGGCCTGAGGGGAGGAGTGCTTTCTGTGAAGGTCGTTCTTAGGGGGTCCTAGCCTGTATTAAAAAAGAAAGATAGCTTTACTTTTTAAAAAGATATCACCAGATTGAGAAAATGTTTCTCACAGTTTAAAAAAAAAGAAACAGTACTTCTATATTAATATCTCAATTATATAAACAATTTTTAATCACATAAGTTAATATGAAATAATGAAAAATGAATAGTACTGTAACCACTGCTAAGAAATGCAGATGGTTAAAATACATAAATAATAATAGAAACATGCAGTTTGATTAAAATTTAAGAAAATTAAACAACAACAAAAAAAAAAGTTCAAAAATTGGAAACGGGGGACAAAAACATCTCAAAGTCCAAGCTACACCAATGTGAAATTTCATAGCTCTGCAGTCAATAGCTTCAAAGGAAGGGTACTCACAAAAATGAATTTGAATTTGTTAAAATGTTAACGGAATTATGAACCCCATTAATCTATCAAAGGATATAAATGTTTTTTGTTTTGATGCTTCTCTTTCACAGTGGCCCTTAAGGGCTATTTCTAGATACCATGGATATTTTATTTTCCCATACATTGTTGCAACCATGGCATAAAAATTTTTTCAATGTTACTATTTGAGAAGATGATCTTATGAGAACATTCTAATTAAAATTATCACCCACAATTTCATGCATAATTTTTGTTAGTCACAGTTTTTTGATACAAAATAAATAAAAGTCATATTTAAAAACAGAATTTCTATAATAATTTTCAAGATAATTCTAACCACAAAAAAAAAAAAAAAAGGAAGAAGAAAAAGAAAGTGATGAGTACATAATAAATACATATACATAATAAATAAAAGATAATAATAATTAAAAAAAAAATTTTTTTGTTAAGCATAAAAGGTAAATCTATCATCGTTTATAAATCATGAAACTATGTCAATGTTAGAAACGAAAATAGCGAAGCCTATTGAGACCAAAATTATTACAAACAAATCTCATTACAAATTAAAAAATAGAAAAAGATGCCATTGATTATATTGGACACAGACATCAAAGATTAAAAAATTAGAATTTCAATCCCTTTCATAAAGGAATTTATTAGAGAGAACATGCATTTAAAATTGGTAACATCGCCACAGTTCACATGCCAACTTTTAATATTACATATGTTGATTAATATCAAAGTATATTACAACAACTGGATTAAAACAAAACAAAGGGACCACTATATCACTCTTACTTTAGTTTAATATAATCTGTAACACTTATAAATAATATCGCACGATATAAATTTGCAGGCCACAATGCTTTACTATGGTAGAGTTGAGGGTTGTTTGCCAAAAACAGCTGATTTCCTATAGTCTCGAACCCAAAGGAGGAATAGGGTCCATTAATTTAAAATTAAAGCAACAATTTAATGAAATGAATGAAGAAGAAAATATAAACTCACTTCAATAAGTAAAATAATTAATATATCACACTTACAACTGGTATGCTTCTGTTACTATCTCTGAGAATTCTTTTCTTTTTGATAATCATGAAAATGATCCATCTAGCAAGTATGATCATAGAAATGAAATAAATTCAGTTACCATGATCATTCCAGCTGGAATTTTTGGATCTTATGTTGTTTTCACCAGATGAGATTTGTTCATCAACATCGTCTCTAAATTAATATTTAGTTGAAACTAGCCAATTCTTGTCATAAAACCTAATAAATTACAAGTTTGAATAGATAAATAAAAAAATGTACAACTTCTAAATTATAAATAAAACATCAACAATAAACCTATAATGATTGTTGATACTTTTCTATCTCACCAGTGCAAGTGATAAAGTCACCTTCTAAATTAATCTTTTATAAAACTCTTCTGTATATATGAGGTAAACCAAAAACTTCCTACATTCGAAAGACTAATACGTTTTATTAGTCTTTATCACCAACTATATCTATGTTTATACCTATTTTATCACTTGTGCTGGCGAAATGGAAAAGTACCTGATAATCAAAAGTGCCTTAAGATAATGACTGCAACGTAAATGATAGCCCAGTGTGGCTTTAGTTTCATATAACTAATAGACTGAAAATTTCTTTAAATAAATATAAGCTGCAGAGCTTTTGTATAACATATTATATTAGGTAATAATTTGTAAAATTTTCTTTAAATTTACAAACTCAAGCAGAAATATATCACTGACAGCTAGCTCAGATTGAATGAAAATCTTTTCACAAAAATTTATGTGAAAAAACCAATGACTTAAACATGAACCGAGATTAAAATATAATAATAAAATAAATCTAAAAAATGTTGTAAACAATTTTCACTCAAAAGCTAATAAAAACTGACATATTATTCCTTAACACAATAAAATTTTCCATGCATGTTTAGGAATTCTCTTATATAAAAATTTGTTATTATCATGAGAAATGAATGTAGTTGTTTCGAAAACAAATTCTACAGTAAGTACTATATTTAACTCATAACTCGAGACATGAATTTCCTTACACGGCTTCCTTGCCTTTTGTAAACACCAATGGAATTTAATTTTGTAAATGCAATGTATTCAAATCATGTAATTACCAAAAATATTGATAGTATAAAAAAGATTACAATGTTGAATCATTTTGGCTCCCATCTCCAATTAAGGGTTTTAAAATAAACCTTCACTTTTACAAAATGTATAGGTTATGGTTTAACATGCTAAGAACATGCTATAACTAAGAACATAAATATATGAATCCAAATGACAATTTTTTTTTTTTTCATTGCTAAATGATGTAATAGCAACATGTATATAGGTCTCTCTATAATTATGTAGGGAGTCGATGTTAAAATTACAAATACATAGAAAACTAAACTAATATGTTAATATACAAAAGAGGACTCTTTCAATTAAATAAAACAGAAATTAATGTTTATCTAGTTCAAACATCAAGAGTAGTAGAAAGGTAATCATTTAAAAAGAAAATTTTTAAGTTTTATTGCTATTATTCTCACTTTTTAACCGAATCTAAAATCGTTCATAACTCCTGTTATCAAGGTTTTTGTTTTAAAGTCCAGCACCAGCTCTACGGAATTATTTTAATTATATTAGTAATAATATTAGATTGTTACTATTTAAGAAATCAACACCATTTTTTTAACAACTTACACTTTTTAAGTTTTTCTAAAATGTTAACAAAATATTTTAGGAAGACCATTGGAAAATAATCGTAATTAAAATAAGTTCGTCTGATTAAAATTATACCCAAACTTACAGTTATGTCACTAATTATCAAAGAAAATCTTTTACAAACACTTCTCAATGTCAAGCAACAAGCGGTAGCCGGTAGCGATCGTTAGCAGAGATGGTTGCATTAGTTTGTCGTAGTGCAGTTTGCCATTTAGTATCATTACTCGATTTTCGGGAATGGTGCCAAGCGCGGAGTCTGACGCCAAGACAGACGAAATCGCTACACATTGGAGTATCGCATATTTGTACACCTGCGTTGTAATTTTGTTGAAATCGAAATTTGGCCAGCCAGATTCGTTAAAAACCCCACTGTGCGATATTCTCTTCCCAGTACGCTTGCGCAACACTGAATCAAAACGGCTACTCTCTTGATTCTTTGCGGTTTGATTGAGTAAAGATTTTCATCATACAGCTGTTTATGATTGCGCATGTTTTACACTAAACCGGTATCCAACTGAATGAATATCCATCTGCATTATTCCAGCATTAGTACTGAATCGATTTATAGCCTGGCATCAAAAGTTCGCGCTTTTTTATGTTTCTGCATCAATATTTCACGGAAGATGAAATATTAAAATCGAATAAACGATATTAGCGTTAAATCGATATTTGATTTTACATCGATATAAAGCCCAGTCCTAGCAGTGAACAGCTTGGGGAGTTATTGGGTAACACGAACTTTTCGGAGAGTATACATGAACACGGCCAAAGCAATAGAATCCATAAGTATTATGGATACATTATTAAATAAATCACGTCGTGAATTAATCTCATGAAAATTTTATTACATTAAATATCCGATTTTCTTCCAACAAACTGCCTTCAATGGAACATTAATCAGCCCAACAGCTATCGCTTTTTCGTAAGAAATATGAATCTGTATGATATTATATCTTTTTATATGAGCTTCGTCGAGCTTAATTTTTAAATTTATTTTTTATTTGAAACGCATTTTGAAATATCTGCATAAACAGAACTAAATATGAGCGTTTTAAAACAGCTATGAGCAGCAAACACAGCCATACATAATCAATGGTTGGAATGTCAACTTTTTGCCATCCAGTCCTGAGAGTTGAGATGTTTATTTACCAACAAGGAACAGGTCTGTATGTAACCCTAAACCCTACATCACGGATCGTGCCCTACATTCATATAATGTCTTTGGCGACAAATAAATAACATGTGATTATATCGACCAATGAGCTTAAGCAAAAACTGGTCATTCTATTTTTTCCATTGTTAAAATATTTACACTACCTCTCTTTTTTTTATCCTAATGACTTTCCCTTACAATTATTGATATTTTTGTCATCATTGTATGTTTTTGAAGTTCAAATTAGTCGCTCAAACGCCAAAACACACAAGGAGATTTCATACCATAATGCTGTCTTTCATCGTGCACATTCATTTAATGGAAACATAAATTATATAATTAATGTAATTATTGAAAATATGAATATAAATCTACCAATAAATGCTGAAGAAAAGCCGTATGTGTGCAAAGAATGCTTTAAAGGATTTTCTAATAAAAGTAATCTCATGAGACATCTGCGTATTCATGCAGGAGTAAAACCTTGTATGTCTACGGAATGTTCTAAAAAATTTTCTTATAAGAGCCTTTTAATAGCACATCTTCGCATTCATACAGGAGAAAAGCCATATGGATGTGAAGAATGTTCCAAAGGATTTTTTCGAATAGCTGATCTAAAGAAGCATAATAAAATTCATACAGGAGAAAAGCCATACGTGTGTAAAGAATGTTTCAAAGGATTTTCTCAAAAGAGCCATTTAAGGACGCATCTTCGCGTTCATACAGGAGAAAAATCGTATGTGTGTGAAGAATGTTCTAAAAGATTTTCTCATAAGAGTAGTTTAAGAGATCATCTTCGCATTCATACAGGAGAAAAACCATATGTGTGTGAAGAATGTTGTAAAGGATTTTCTCGAATAAGTGCTCTAAAGAGACATCTTCGAATCCACTCAGGAGTAAAGCCATACGTTTGTAAGGAATGTTCTAAAGAATTTTCTGATAAGAGCAATCTAATGGCACATCTTCCTATTCATACTGGAGAGCAACCATATGTGTGTGAATTATGTTCTAAAGCGTTTACTGCTCAGAGAAGTCTAATGATACATCTTCGTATTCATACAGGAGAAAAACCATATGTGTGTGAAAATTGTTCTGAAGGATTTTCTCGAATAGCTGATCTAAAGAAGCATAATCGAATTCATACAGGAGAAAAGCCGTAAAGTGTGAAGAATTTTCTAAAACATTTTCTCAACTAAATACGAAAAAGTATATGTTCGTGTACTTACTAATTCATTTCCTTGAATGAGTAGCTTAAAAAATCATTTTCGCATTCATTCATGTGAGAAAGGAAAAAAGACATGGGTGTATATATATATAAAATATATAATAATAAGGATTTCTAAAAAGTCATCTACGTATTTATACACTAGGCAAAACATATTTGTATAAACAATGTTCCAGAACAGCAGTTTCGAAACTGGGTCACCACCAGGACTGGTCAATGTAGTGATTCTATAAATCGATTTATCTTCCATCTAATATCGCGATATAGGGAAAAATCGATTTAACACGGATTTAGAAAATACCTCCTCCCTTTCTCCTCCTATATATACAAGTATTTTAATCAATAGTATATTGACCGAAAAGAGACGCTGCTATTACTCCTTTTCTGCATTTTCCCATATGGTTATAAATCAGCATGTATTGCTTAAAATTACGCCAAACTACATATGTAAAATTTTTATTCAGAAAACTTATGTTGATTAAACATTTCCGAAATGATTAACATTAGGGACATTGCTACAAATATTGATATTAAAGAGAAATTTTGATGGACTTGGGCGTAACAGTTTCAGCATTGTACAGTCGGTAACAAAAGTATCCGAACACTAGCAAACATGTAAAAAAGTAGATTTAATACTAAAATCTATTGTATTCTCCTTGGTTACTTATTTCTATTTCTCACGAGTTTTGTACCTTCCAAAAAGGAATCTGACAACATCGATAAAAACTTATTCTATTCTATTCTTTTTACATCGATGTGACTATTTCCATGATCAATATTATCAACTATCAAAATACATCGAAATGTTCTTTAAAAATTGTATATATGTCTATAAAGTAATGTGTGGTGCTAAATGTTAATTAAGGGTCATTCCATGTCAATTCAACCAAAAAAATGACATTTTGACACCCACCGACACGGATTTTGATGAAACTTGGTGAGTTTAGTCCTTTAATACAGAAAAGTATCCACATCAATTTTTTCTTCTCAATCTTGTTTAGTTTTCATTTTATAGTCAATCGAAATTTTGAATGTGTTTGGTATTTTCCAAATTCTGACGATTTTGCTCTTTCACTGAAAAATTTATATTTCATTTATTTTTCAGCCAATTTTTATGAAAAATTACAGTAATGTTGTGTATAAACTGTAACCATGAACTTCTGGAATAACGCGGTTGCCATATTGTTAACGGCAACCGCCAACTAAATAAAAGAGACTGTTTTGGTTTCGAAATGCAGCTACTACGCAGCTAGCGATGATGGCTTTTAATTACTTGTTTAATCTCTTAATTTGTATATAATTATTGTAAATAATGTGTGTTACTGTAATAAGTGTGTACCGTAGTTAGTAAAGATAAAGGAATGCCAAAATATAGTACTTCTTCCAGTATGCATCACACACAAAGTAATGACAGCTGGCGACGATACTAATAATGGATTAGGGCGTGGGCTAAGCTGAAGTGATCTCAAGGTAAAAAAGATTATTATTTCTCTTTAATCGGAAGTAATGGAGGAGCAAATTAAAGCGTTGCTTGAACAAAATCAAGAACTATTAAAGGCACTGCAGAAGAAAGATTCTTCGGTGCAACAGAAAGTAGCGGTACAGTTTGAGAAATTTAATGTTGAAACGGAAAATTTCGATTGCTTCCTGGAACGCTTCGAGACATATCTTGATGTGTAACAGGTTCCAGAAGAATTAAGAGCTAAAGTTTTTATTTCATCTTTAAGCCCAAAATTATACCAGTTATTGAAAAATCTGTTAGCTCCTGACATTCCTTCCGACCAGACCTTGAATAAGTTGAAAGATGTTTTAAAAACGCATCTAAATCCGAAACCCTTAATAATCCCTTCACGCCATAAGTTTCTTAACCGTAAACAACATGAGGGGGAAACTATAAATAATTATATGGCTGAATTAAGAGCCCTTGCCTTGCATTGTGATTATGATACTAATATGTTAAAATTATACTGAGAGACCTTTTTGTGAGTGGATTGCGGGATAAAACTATTCTCGATAGATTGTTCGAAGAGGATAATATAGATCTCGACAAAACATTACAGATAGCGTTAGCGATGGAGAAGGCTTGTAAAGGGACAAATGATATTATGGGCAGGGGAATAAATGCTTTGCATGCTGGGAAGAAGGGGAAACAGAAGTATCAGAAACAAACTTTTGCGGAAAGGCAGAAAAAATCGGAATGTACGAGATGCTCTGGCACGGACCATAATAGAAATAATTGTAAATTTATTGCAAGTAAACGCAATTATTGTTCTAAAATCGGCCATATCCAAAGAGCGTGCTTTGCTGCAAAGAAAGCGGCTGCTAAACCGGTCAAACAAAAACAGGTAAATTTGAATAATGTTATTGAGAACAAAAATCAAGTACCTTTATTTGAACTACAGACTGAGGGATATACATTACGGGAGGAAGAGCCAAGGCAACCCCCGATAATGGTAAATCTAAAAATTGAGAATAAAAACTGCCAAATGGAATTGGATACTGGTGGGGCCGTGAGTGTTATGAGCATTAGGAATTTTAGGAAAATCTCTAATAAGGAAATTCGGCCTACTAATATTGTCTTCAAGACGTATAAGGGGGACTCTTTAATGCCAATGGGGTATGTCACCGTGAAAGTTGAATATAAATATCAATGTTTGCTGTTAAATTTATACATAGTGAAAGAGAATTTGGATACGATCCTTGGCCGTGAATGGCTCCATAAAATAAAATTAGATTGGAACGCTATAAAAACTGTCAGAGCAGTAAGTAGCATAAATTTAAACAAACTTTTAACACAATATAAGGAATTATTTGATGACAAATTAGGAGAGATCAACAATTATGAGGTTAAGCTGGAACTGAAGCAGGGGTTAAACCAATATTTCGCAGATTCAGAACGGTACCGTTTGCTCTAAAAGAAAGAGTTGAAAAAGAAATTGATAGGTTGGAGAAGGAAGGAATCATTGAGAGGGTGGAGAGTTCAGAGTGGGCTACGCCCGTGGTTCCGGTAGTTAAATCACACGGCAATATTAGATTATGTGCTGATTTTTCTGTAACGCTTAACCCTAATTTGGTCGTTCCGCAGCACCCCTTACCGAAACTGGAAGAAATTTTTTCAAGCTTAAACGGGGGTAAACAGTTTTCAAAACTTGATTTCAAACATGCATAATTACAAATGAAGGTACAACCCGAAAGCCAAAATCTTTTAACCATTAACACGCATAAGGGGTTGTGTATTTGCAAAAGACTAATGTACGGCTTAAACGGAGCACCTGCAATTTGGCAACGCTATATAGACGGGCTCTTCCAGGGAATGGAAGGGGTTAAGGTGTTTATGGATGATGCACGGATTACGGGGTCTGACGAAATGTCACACTTAAGGGCCTTGGAGGAATTTTTCAAAAAATGTAAAGAACATGGTTTGAAATTGAATTTAAATAAAAGTCAATTTTTTCAAAAAGAGATAATTTTTTTGGGACACACAATAGATGCAAATGGGTTGCACGAAACTGATGATAAGATTTCAGCAATTTTAAATGCCCCTGTTCCGAAAGATGTACAGGAGGTAAAGAGTTTTTTGGGGCTGGTAAATTTCTACGGGAAATTTTGTAAAAACTTAGCCACCATGTCAAATCCCCTTAATGACCTTACAAAAAAAGATGTAAAATTTAAATGGTCGAGGAATTGTCAGGAAGCTTTCGAGAAAATCAAAAAGGAGATTTGCTCTCCCAGAGTTTTAGTGCATTATGATCCACACCTACCGATAACTTTAGCTACTGATGCTTCACCAGTTGGTGTAGGTAGTGTATTGTCTCATCTGTACCCTGACGGAACTGAACGACCCATAGCATTCGCTTCAAAAACTTTGTCACGAACTGAGCAAAAATACTCCCAAATAGATAAAGAGGCCCTAGCCATCGTATGGGCCGTACAGAAATTTTATCTATATTTAAAATGTCGCAGATTCACTTTGATTACAGACCACAAACCTCTAGTAGCTATCTTTGGTTCTAAACGGGGATTACCTGTTTTAGCAGCTACTAGGCTTTTGCATTATGCCCTAATTTTGCAATCTTTTGAATTTGACATCAAGTATAGGGGTACTAAAAATCATGGAAATGCAGACTGTCTTTCGCGCTTACCGAAGAAGTCTGAAGAATTGTATGTCAAAGATGATATTTACATTAATCAGATGGGGCAAATAGAAACCTTACTTATAACATCCAGAGAATTACGACAAGCTACGTCGAAAGACCAAGAGCTGGGGCCGCTTCTAAATGCTCTTAGAGAGGGCAAGGATTTGCAGGGTAGGGAAGCAAAATACACAATTGAAGATGGGTGTATTATGTATGGTCAAAGGGTATGCATCCCGAAGGTATATCAAAAACAAGTGTTAGCAGAACTACATGAGGGGCACCTTGGTATTGTAAAGATGAAGGCTATCGCCAGATCATTCGTATACTGGAAGAATATTGATAGAGATATCGAGGATGCTGCGAATAATTGTACAGAGTGTGCCAAATATAAAGCTGATCCATCTAGGGTAAAAGTCCATCACTGGGAGTACCCTAGTTCGCCATGGGAAAGGTTTCATATAGATTTCGCTGGGCCTATCTTTGAACACATGTTCCTTCTTATTGTCGATGTACATTCTAAGTGGTTAGAAGTTTATCCAATGAAAACAACTACCGCCAAAAGACCATAGATTGCCTTCGAGATTGTTTCAGCCGATTTGGCTTACCTGTAGTACTTGTAAGCGATAACGGACCTCAGTTCACTTCACACGAATTTGAAATGTTCATGTTAAACAATGGCATTAAGCACAAAACATCTGCACCATTTAAGCCATCGAGCAATGGTCAAGCTGAGCGTTACGTATACACTTTGAAACAATCATTACGTGCAATGCAACACTATGCTGGAAGCATAAGTCAAAAATTAAGCACGTTCTTGCTTCATTATCGAAAGGCACCTAACGTCACCACAATGCATAGTCCAGACATGCTATTCCTGAAACGAGACATAAGAACCCGAATTAATTTGTTGATGCCTGATTTGAAATCCAGAGTGCAAGAAAATATTAGAAAAGGTGTTTATGAGTTCAGGGACAGAAAATTTAATGTGGGGGACAAAGTGGCTGTTCGAGATTATAGAGCAGCAAATTCCAAATGGAAATTTGGTCAAGTAATCAGCGAAGATGGTGCGCTACATTATACTACTGATGTTCAAGGGACATTAGTACGAAGACATGTAGATCAAATCCGTCCAGTTGGTGATCAGGTACAAAACGTTGATTATTCAGTGCGTAGTCATCATTGGACTCCATCTCAGAGTTTCCCGGTTGCTGAGGATTCTACTACGACGATTCTAAATGATGAATCCAATATTCAAGAAAAACCTATGGAAACTTCAACCAGATCATCTGCACCCACTGAAAATGTTCCGGCTGGAGACTCATCAGTTGAAACACCAGCAGTAAAAGACAGTGAGCTTACTACGACGAGTGTGAGTTCTCCAAAAGTGCCACAAAATCCAGGAGCCACGCTACAGCGTTCTGGAAGGATTCGTAGACCCCCCCCCCCAAAGACTTGATCTCTAAGGGAGAGGAGGTGTTGTGTATAAACTGTAACCATGAACTTCTGGAATAACGCGGTTGCCATATTGTTAACGGCAACCGCCAACTAAATAAAAGAGACTGTTTTGGTTTCGAAATGCAGCTACTACGCAGCTAGCGATGATGGCTTTTAATTACTTGTTTAATCTCTTAATTTGTATATAATTATTGTAAATAATGTGTGTTACTGTAATAAGTGTGTACCGTAGTTAGTAAAGATAAAGGAATGCCAAAATATAGTACTTCTTCCAGTATGCATCACACACAAAGTAATGACAAGTAATATTAATTAAAGCATGAGGATTTCAGAAAAAAATATGAAAAAATTCCAAGTAATATTTTAAAAATAGAAAAAAAATAATTTCTATGAATTTTTTTTTCAAAAAATGTGTAATACGTTAAAGTCAATATCAACCAAAGGGAATATAATAACCAAAAAAAAATCTTTTTTCCTAATGTTACTAGAAGTGTGTTTTGCCATTAAAAAAAATAAAATTAATGGCTTTTTCATTTCTTTATATATATATATATATATATTTAAACTAAATATTTTTGAAAAATTTTCTTTATCCAATTTGCTTACTATATATTATTTGCTGCAAAAAAGAATTGCAAACACAATTTTTAATGTATTATTTTATTAAAGATTGAGCATTTATCAAATCAGCTTGTTATTTCTATTATTTACAAAATATTTTTTATTTACTTTATTGTCTTTGAAATATTGATTCAACTTAAAAATGTTTTTTCCAACTTCTGTTATGTAGTATGATGATTAATATTTTATTATCCTTTATAGATTCTAGTTTATGTGGATTTGACAAATAGAAAGTGCTTATATTATACAATACATAATATTTAAGAAAAAATTAGCTAAAAAATACCATAGCAGAAATTTTTGGCTGCTAATTTCTATTGAATGTTTTCCAGTATAGTACTATTTAAGTTCTTTAATCTGACTCACTCTTTCTTGGATCATTTTCATACAGTCTGTAGGGAATTGATAGACTCTTCCAGTTGATGTTGCTGGAGGGTCTATAACAGCAAGCAGATGTGAAATTGGCACGGGGCAGATATCCTCTCGCTTTGGCCAATAAAATGATGGGGAGGGTCCTTGGGGATGCAAAAATTTAATTGTAGCATCTTCTTCTTCTTCATTGATGTCTGTAACAATCCCAAAATACCAAAAATTATCATATATACAGGCAACATAGCATGCGATGTCTAAGTCATTTACTGTCACATATGTTGTGCATTTGTCTTTCAACTTATAAGTTAAACTGCTTTTCTCGTCACTACTGATTCTTCTAGCTTCCACAGTTCCTGTACTGTCTAGTGGCTTAAAGTTGTGAAAACTTCTTGTCCCTGGAATAGTTGCAACACCTTTAAAACGATTTTCAAGATTAAATCGAATTAAGTATACAGAGTCTTTAGAAATAAAATAAAAATTGATTTTCGCAATATTATCCTTGCAAAAATGAAAAAAATAACTTGGTGTCGTTATTTGTTATTGTAAAGGTCTTTGGAGACCTTCTTTTCTAGCTAATCTTTTCACCGTTCCCCCAATCCCATCACATTCAGTTTTGCCATGACTAGTGGCAAAAAATAACCATTGGCCTTTTATGTTAAAGTCTTTTTCATGTGGACAAAGATTCATAAAATTGAATTTGTTTTTATATTGGGCTGCACAGCCGTCACTGAAATAGTGAAATTCTTTGATTTGTGAGTAGTTTTTTTTTTTATGAATTCAACAATAGTTTTTTGAATTCCATACACCATGGAAACATCATGTTTTAAATCATCTGATATCACACAGTGTGATGACACTACTTTTTCTCCATCCGCGTTTCTGCAGTGTATTATTACAGGATGGACAGTGATATCCCTGAGCTTCATCCTGTATTGTAAAGGAATAATTTTCACTGTAATTTTCAGTCCAATAAAACAGTGGCAATATCTGTTGAAGAACTTTCTTTAAGGCTTTTAAAATATGCAGATTGGGACTTAGCAATGAATGAGTGAGGAATTAGTTTTTCTAATTTGGTAGTCAGATCTTCAATAAAGGCATAAAGTTGGGATGAGCAACTTATCATTTCTGTCCTATCAGTAGAAATCCATTGTTTATATTCAATAGTGTCATTTTCATCATAATCTCCAAATATTTCTTCTAAAAACCTTATAAGGTTTTGATTTGATGGGCACTCTTTGCAATGCCTTAGTTGACATTCCCTTTTAGGTTCTGTACATAGTAATAAATTTATTAGGTCTTTATATTGTTCTTTAATCTGTGCAGCAAGTATAAGCAGTATTACATTTTGGTGTATTGTGCATACACAGACTGAATGGGTTCCACTAGCACCTGCCAATACACACCATTTTGGTCGTAAAGAACAAAATTTTGAAAATCCCACTTTAACATCAGGATAAGCAGACTTAAAATTCCAGTACAGCTCTTTCAAGTTAGTCAGGATCAAACGTTTTCTCTCATGTTGCTTTCTTTCTGTACTCACAATGTCTTTCATTCCAGGCAAAACTCTTGAATGATCATCGCTTTCATAAAAATTTTTAACTAACATAGCAGTTTCTGGATTTAATATTTGTGCTCCATAACTAAACTGGTGACAATGAGTTGATGTTAACTCTCCCACACTACACTTATCCTCCATTTTTCTTACCCAAACATAAGAAGCTCTAAACACACAGAATAACTAGTAGAGATGGGATAAATAGTTACTTTTCAATAATAGGTTACTTCGTTCCATACTTCCTTTGGTAATAGGCTTTTGCAACATATTATTTTTATAACCTATTATTTTTTAATTTACATATGGCTAATGTATTTCTAATCCTTTCTGGGTGATATACAATATATACATGTGTCCTACATAGTGGATGCTGTTTATGTTTTTAAGTCCCAATGCTTTCGAATAGTAATCTTCACTTTATTTAACACTAGAATTTCTTCAATTAAAAAAAAATAAATAAATAAAAAAACGCTGATATGAAATAGTGGTAGAGTCAAAATTTTACACAAACGTTTGTCCCAATCGAGTAAGCTTAAGGTTCATTAAACCAATTCCTTTAAACACGAAAACAGAATATTTCAAATAATATCAAGAAACACGTACATGAGCCGTTCTCTGAAAAAAAAAAAAAAAAAAAAAAAAAGTATTCTCATATTATAAGCCATATATGTAATTAAAAAACAATTAAATAACAATAGCAAATTTTTAAGAAACATCTTTAAGGCATCCCAAATTTTAAACTACCGAGTGACTGTTTCTTTTGATTTTCCGAAGAACTTGAACTTTCCAGACTGACAAGAAAATTAGTGTGTTTCACTCATACTTAGCAAACAGTCACTATGAATATGTTTCTAAAATTAGAAACACTTGTTAAAAAATATAGATTTTGCTTACAAAAATTGCATAAAATGATGTATTTTCTCAGACACTTAATTTTAACATAAGAGCATTAACTATTCTTAACACCTTTACTCATTTTAAATCTAAAAAAATAGTTTCAAGAAAAAATCAGATTAAAAAGAAAAGTGAAGAAAAGCTGAACAGTAAAAATAAATAAATATTCATTTTTCTTCTCAAATTATTCTTAATAAAACCACAATAAATGCTGTATGCCATTACGCATTTTCAATTCCATCTGCTATAAGCAATTAAAATATAAACAAACACTTCTTCCTTTCAATTATCAAACATCTGTTTCCCAATACGCAAGCGAATCCAAACCTAGCAAGTGTAATGTCATTCCTCACCTTCATGACTAAATAGTAATCAACATCTAATAATCACCCCTTACCTATTTCTGCTAGCTGCATAAATTAACACTATTTCGTTAAACCGTAATATCAAAGTTTTTTATTCAAACGATTTTATTATCCCATGAAAAATAATCAACACCAAATAAAATCATTTCTAAATTAATATGAGCACGAAGCTATTTGTCCTAAACGTTAAAATTATCTTGCTTATTAAAATTATTTTGATTAATATATTTCACAAGGAATATTCCGTAATACATTCTAGAAAATATTATCATTGCAAAATTATCGTTAAAAAAATAATACATCTGCAGCTATATTATTTTTTTAACGATAATTTTATGAACTTGGAAATGGAAAGATATTATTGATTCAGAATATCACAGAGTAACAGATTGCATGAAATCGTTTGCATTGCTTACTGAGATTTCAGACCTATTTTTTTTCAGACGTGAAGTAACGAATTGATTCGAACATCTGCGCGAAAAGTCTGATGCGAATCTTTAGCCGGCGTTCATAATTTTGTTTTTGTATTGTAAATAAAATAAAATAAAATAAAAAAGAAATTATATAAAAGAAGTAATTCAAGCTTTTTACTTGTATAATGGTATATTATATCAGTTTTATTTCTTGTCTATTTCGCGTGCAGAGATAGAGTTGAAAATATTATTTTTTTAATAGGATAATTTTTGTAATATATTACAGTGCTAATAGGCTACAATGCAATAATAATATTATTTATTATGTTACGTGAAATAACGCCCATCTCTAATAACTAGATGCCCACTGAAGAATCATAAGACACAGATTGACTGACCACTGAACAATGCCTTCAACCAATAGAGTAGAAAGGAAAAGGGGAATCCCCTAAGTATAAAGGGGAATGCCCTTTCTACTGAATTATGATTGGTGTAGAAAAAGGAGGATTTGTGTCTCATTTTTGCAATCGAAGTGTCTATTGCTACGGCAGCCGGAACAATATTATTGTTACGGCAGTCACCAATGAATCTTTATCGCTCTCACTAAGA
The DNA here is from genome assembly GCA_963930645.1 of Salticus scenicus. NCBI lineage: Eukaryota > Metazoa > Arthropoda > Arachnida > Araneae > Salticidae > Salticus > Salticus scenicus. Next base: position 17,295 of record CAWVNO010002982.1, on the reverse strand, counting down.
ACGACTCTTTTGTGAATCAATCTTCTTCCGTGCACACATGTTGACATTCACGACGCCATTTTTATATTTATTATTTTAAATGATCGCTTTAATATCCTTGCTTTTTGTTGAATGCGGCATTTTAATCTATTTTTTGAGCTAGTGTGTTCTAAAAAAAATGTTGAAATCAATGTGGGAGATTTATTTCTGCTCTCATATAATGATTTCGGAACGGGATTTCGATCAGAAAATAATTGAACCATCGATCTGTGATAATTTAAAATACAATCAATTTATTTTGCAAAACATAAAATTTACTTATTTATTTATTTATTTATTTTTGTATATTTAACGTTAGACTTCTCTGGGATGAAAATCGTTTGCATAATTTTTCATAGATTATTTGTATTGTGTGAATTCTTATAGGAAAATGAACATAGTTTTGTCATGGCCGCAACATACTAGTTTTTTCTCATATCTTTTATTTGTTTTGTACCATAGTAGAATTTGTACTTATTCAAATATTAATTGTTATAATAAATGTAATTAATCTTTTTTAATATTGCTGTGGAAGATTTAAAATATTTGGTTTCATTTACATCATGGGTGTAAAACCACTTAGAATGCAAAAAACTGTAAACTGCTACTTGCATGCAGAATGAATAGTGAAGGAAGACTTAATAATAGTATGTTATCTGCAGGATTCGCTTCAGTTGTGTCTCTGAATTCCATGTTATTTTGTTTTTATAAAATCTTTTCATTTTGAATATTTCATTTGCATTGTAATTTTTTTAGAACTTCGCAAATGTATTATCATTTATGCATAGTGTAAATAAATATTTTTAATAATAGCCATTTTATATATCATTAACAAGTCTTGCCCTTCATTCTGCATGCAAGTAGCAGTTTTCAGCTTTTTTGCATGTTGCGAGCATATAATGCCTAATTTCACTGACAGTTATTGTAAGGGAAAATTTGTTTCCATAATTATTCATTACTTAATGTATTTTTTAAAATTCTATTTTCACATTCAAAAAATTCACAATCGCTAAATTAGTACTTATTCTCCAAAAATAAATTTTTTAAATTTTTAGTACTATTTCATTTTATGGCTAATAATTGAGAAAAAATGCACTTAATAAAAACTCGCATTTTTGAATTCAAATTTAAAAATATTAGTCTTTGTAAAATGAGCACTAATAGTTTTTTGAATGTGAAAATGGAATTTAAAAAAAAAAAAAAAAAAAACTAGCATGTTGTGGCCACTATATGACTTTCTTCTGTTTTTGGAACAACTTTAGTACACACCCACAATGATATTTGGCAATTTTTTGTTGGCGATTATGGCTAAATCGTAAAATCACAAATCTAAAATAAACAACATATAGGCTGCTATATTATATCGCAACCAGTCCAGAACGGCATTGTTATTCAAAACGGTGCCAAAGAAAAATCGCCAAATTCAGCTGTAGGTGTATACTGAAGTTGTACCCTATATTTTCATAAACAAATTCTCTCAGTAAAAATAATTTATTAAAATTATTTTCCATGATAAATGCAGATGATTTACATTTCTAGAGAAGTCGTAACATCAAATATCCAAAGAAAATCAATTTTATTCTCCAAATAACATTTTATAAAAAGTACATTTTTTTCTTTCTTTTAATGAAAAAAATCAATAACTTTTATCACAGATCTATAGTTCAATCATTCGTTTTAAAGGTATTGATGAGCTCTTTTGACATAATTAAAGCTCTTTGGGTACATAATGAAAATTTACAGGAGACAGATGCAATGCTCCTATGTATACAAAAAATTTTCCTCAGTTGACTATCACTGTTATAAACAATTCGTTTTAATTTCATAATTATTAAAAAATAATTCTCTTTATGCACATTTACACGAAATTTTGAGATATATCACCATGTTAAAACTTTAGAAAAAGCAGGTTGGCAAAGCCACCTTTAAGACTATTTTCACCAAAAGTTGACAGGCACTAATTTATGTCAAGGTGCAACTACATACCAATTTGCATTAAATTCCATGCAGTAGTTCCTGAGATACAATTGCCACAAAAATTTATCACACACAGATTGTGTTCTCTCAGAATGCGTAAATCAAAATCTATTGAAAACCCAAGGTCAAAAATTTTTACGAATACAATACTTGCTTCTACTAAAATGTAGAAGAAAGTAATAAATGAAGTTTTATAAATTTGACTAACTGAATAGCTTACCAAATAATTGGATATTTGGACAAACTGAATATTCAACTAGCCAAATAGTTTCAGATTCGGCCAAATGGAATAATCAGTAATATGGCCAAATATTTGGTATATCTCTAGTATGAATATTATGCAGAACATTTCAGTAATCTCCATCTCCAGCAAGATTATAAATAAAAAATACAGATCAATAGTTACAAAATTCCAATTTATGAACAGTTTGTGCAGATTCAGCCGTAATTGACTAAAACTTTAAAAATTAAGTATGACTGCATATTTAAATAAATTTTAATTTAGATACAGTATATATTTTTAATTGAAATAATTGTGCTAATTTCTTTTTTCTTTCATGCTAATTAATCACGAATTTCTTATCATAATTCTGAAGAACTATATAACTTACTAGCAGGCTTTGCCTGCTTTACTGGATACTGTATTTAAATGAATTCTCAAAATTCCATATTATAAAATCTCAAAAATAAAAATACTAAAATCAGTTGAAACCTAAGTTAAAGTTTACGTTGCATTCAATAAAGATTTTCTCGCTTGCAGCATGAAGAGTTCAGGTTCCCACTGCCATCCCCCCCCCCCCAAAAAAAAAAAAAAAAAAAAAAAAATACTGGCATTCATTTTACATTTGAATATTACACTGTAAAGTTTTCATTGATCTGGAATAATATCTTGACAAATCTTAGTGCCCCCCCCCCCCAAAAAAAAAAAAAAAAAGTTCTGGATCGGCCATTGGCGGGAAAATCAGAATTTTCAAGAAATCGAATCAGAGAGAATATTGCATATTCTTAATACTCACAGTGCTGCTGCTAGTCTTTCAAAATCTTGGGACACATGGGTTTAAAAAATCTGGGTCAATTTTTCAAAAAATGGGTCCCCACATAAATTATTTTATACATTACAGATAATGATATATATATATATATATATATATATTGTAGATGAAAAACAGATTTTTAGGAATTTTTAACCAGCTCTTTTTGAAATTGTCTTAAACTAATATTATGTAGGAGGAAAGAATCTTTTTTCCTTCTTCAGAGCAGAATGCTTTAAAAATATAAAGAAAATATTAGTTTTAAACAATATATTTTAAAATTTATTTTTTTTCTTTCTTCGTTAATTTATTTATTATTTTTTTCAAGAATGAAAATTACGTGTCCGCTGGTACCAGCCACAATAAATTTATCATGTTTCTGCCTCTGATTTTTCCCGTAATTTACGCACTATAGCACATAAACAGCATTTCTGACTCATATGCTAAAATTCGCCATTCCATGAAAATTTGAAGCATATTCAAACTTGAAACTGTGTTTTTTGCTGAGCCTACCCCAACGGATGGTGGTGGTATGTGTGTGTGTGTTGGGGAGGGGGGGGGGAATTTCGCAAAACCCCTTTAGAGTGTATGTTGCATACACATACCAATTGATGCATCAAAAAATCGCTTTCCTCGGATAATTTGGAGCAGAGTTATGCTAAAAACGTGTCTTTGCACACTCCCTGATCCTAAAGTGTGGAAAAAGGAGAGAATTTTGGAAAATCTTTTTATACTACGTATTAGATACATATAACTGGCCCACACATAAACAATTACTGTTCTACAATAATTTGAAGCAGATTTAACCTTGAAAACTTTCTTTTTACTCCCCCCCCCTCTTCCTATGGGAGGAAGTAGAAAGTAGTTTCAAAAATCTTTTTGTGGTGTGTGTATTGGGTATGCATAACCAATCGACATCAAAAAATCACTTTCCTAAGATAATTTGGAACAGAGTTAGTCTTGAAGTTACACTTGGAAACTTTTTTTTTCTCAACCCCCCCCCTTGAACTCAAGGAGGGAAATCTCATTACAATAGGTATCGGATACATATAAACTATTTATGCTTTAAAATACATGACTGCAACTTACCTAGATTTCCCAAGACGATAATGCTGAAAGGGGGGGGGGGGTTCATGAATTTGCCCCCTTGCAACACACCTCTCAAAATCGAAAGTCACAAAAACATGAATGGGTTTTTGGAGATATGTACTGAAAACAGCCATGCGTTTTCTTTAGAATATGTACCACTTTTTTGTAAAACTCTACTCAAAAATTCCCCCCTCTCCTCTTAAAATAGAAAATTTCAAAATCACAGAAAATGCTTTCTTGTACTCAATTAGAGTTCTGCGCGGGTCGGGTTTTACCTGACCCGAACCAGACAGATGAATTTTATGTCAACCCGAACCCGACAAAAAATTTTTCATCAACCCGAACCCGACTAAAAATTTTTCATCAACCCGAAAACCGACCCGCACCTGACAAAACTGAAAAAAGGATCAATAATTTTTAACCATTTATGTGAGTTGTGAAATTCAAGAGTAAACTAGTATGTTTTGGCCACCACAAGACTTTCTTCTATACTTTCGTATATTTTACTAAGAGCAAATAATTTATTAAAAATATTATTTTTTAAGATTATCTAACAGGATGAATGCAAACGATTTTCATCTAACAAGGAAACATTCAAAAGGTGTCATCTTCAAAAGGTATTGAAAAAAATATATGTGATTCTACTCTTCATAAAACACCAGAAAATGAAAAAATTATCGACTAAAATCAATTACAGCGACCACAAAAAATTATCAAAATTAAGCATATTTGGCGATTTAGCGCTGTTAGGCGATACGTTTGCTAGCAACAAGATTGCCGTGTACGAACAGAACCTTGTTTTGCTTCTCCGCCAATTACTCAAAATCAATCGCCTAGCAGTGTGAAATCGCCAAATATGCTTAATTTTGATAATTTTTTGTGGTCGTTGTAATTCATTTCAGCCGACAATGTTTTCATTTTCTGGTGTTTTATGAAGAGTAGAATCACATATATTTTTTTCAATACTTTTTAAGGATGACACCTTTTGAATTTTTCCTTGTAAGAGAAATTTAACGCTAAATATCCAAAAACAGACAGTTTTATTGGCTATAAATAGCATCTTAAAAAGTACGTTTTTATAATGGTTATCTCACATATCAGGTTCCGTAGAGTTATATGCCATAGAAGTTGCGATTTAGCCTTCCCATTATCGAGGGATATTGCAGTATAGCAGCTCCACCTATTGGCCGATTAGCATCCAGATTGATTCAACATAGTGTCTCATTATGGCTTTCAAGTTTTATACATCAAGTACATATCAAGTTTTGTTTGATTATACACAATAGAACCTGAGACCTGAGACACAGCATCCCATTAAATTGCAAATATTGCTGTATAGCAGCGCCACCTGTTGAGCGGTTGACACAACAGTTCAGACACTAATTTAGGTCAAGGTGCATCTACATATAAATTTATATGCAATTTTATGCAGTAGTTCCTGAGATATAGCCTTCCCCTAAACTGCTGAAATCGCTGTGCAGCAGCGCCACCTGTTGTCCAATAAGAATTCAAATTGAATCATCATAATGTCTCATAATAGCCTTTTCACATATCAAGCTTTGTTTGATTATACTCAATAGAACCTGAGATATAGCCTCCTCTTAAATCTCGGAAATTGCTGTATAGCAGCGCCACCATTCTGGTTTTCCTAAAACATTTAATAACCATTTATGAGTTTTAAATGTTCTTGTTACTGAGCAAATAAAATTAAAACAAAAAGCTTAAGTATTTTTTTGTTTGAATAAAATATCTTAAAACTGTATTTCATTGAAAATATCCCCTCTTCTTACATAGAAAAAAGAATATGGGGAATAAAGCTAAATATACGCTTTTTGAGAACAATGAATGAGTTATATTTCACATGTAAGGTTTATACGTGTTTTTCATTTTATCTAAAGGAAAAAAGGATATTGTCACTTATTTTCTAAATGTTAGTTTCATAAGAATATTCCTGTTATCCAAAAATATTTTCACCTCACGTATTTAATATTTTAAATGTATATACATAATAATTATTTTGGCAGAAATAAATGATTTTACGTGGTAAAAAAAATTATATAATTTAGGCTTACTAATATAAAAAAAAGGGGGGGGGGTACTTTTTTCATAACGATACTATAGGGCTGTTATAAAAAAAATTTACTGTCAAGGTCAAGGTACTAGTACTAATATGATAAAGCTATTATGAAAATTTTTAGTAATCCCATGGGGATGATAAAAAAGAGAAGTATACAAAAACTATTTTTCTTTTATTAAGAATGACATAACAGATTTAAGTTATTAATGTTACTGAAGACTAAACATTAGCTCATTAAAAATATATTTTTAATAATGTGTATAACATTAAAATCATCTAAATTATTAATAAATATCAATTTTGTAATAATTTAAAACTTTTCAATAATAATGCTTGCACACATAAGCATATATGTTTGTGTTTGCAAACTTGAAAAAGAAAAGAATGTGAAAAGCTTACTAATTTATAGTTATTAATGAAGTACAAATTTGACAGCAGAATAATTTATTATATTTTTGTAGATTTAATGTTGGTGAAGATTTACGATCCGTTACGGTAGTTTTGGTTTTCAATACGGGTAAAATATAAAGTTTTAATACCTAGTAAACAAGACATGATAAACAATGTAACGAGACAGAAAGAGAAAGTGAGTATAAACTTAAAACTAATTTTAATTGAACAGAAAGTAATTACGGAAATTGTACCTGAGGGGGAAAAAAAACTGACAGTAAATTCTTATTTTAATTGCATGTATAAAAAAAGATAATTCAAAATATACATCGGTACATGAGTAAAATATGTACAGTTTTGTAAAGACAATTTATTAAAAAAGGAATGTTAATCTTAAGTGCAATTTTTATCATCGTCTTTAACTGACACTCGATAAATTTCATAAAGATGTATTTGATAAAAATTTAAATATTAACAATAACCATTCATTGCTTTTTTATTTGTACAAGGATCAATATAGTCCAGATTATTAATGCGACAAACACAGATAGCATTATTCTGGGCTATCGAAGAAAAAACATGGCTGAAAAAGTAAACAAATAGACTGCCGGAAACAAGAATCATTCAAATAAAGAATCATTCTTAAAAATTCTCCGGCAGTCTCACTGCGCAAGCGCAGTCAGACTGCCGTAACAATAATATTGTTACGGATGCCGTAGCAATAGCCGCAGCCTTTTGCAATAAGAGAACATTTTATAAGCTGGAAGAAAGATTACAAGAGAACACTTTTGAATAGGTTGCTATGTAATGAGTTCTGTAAAAAATAGCAATTTTGTAATTAAAATAAAAATTAAAAGCATTTTATGAGCAAGTTATTAAGATATTTATATTTTTAAATACATTCATTTATTTGGTAATAGTGTGGGGGAAAAAAAATGGTGAGGCAGATATATTATTTAGCTAAAAATATAAAGAAATGAAAAAGCCATTAATTTTATTTTTTTTATTGGCAAAACACACTTCTAGTAACATTAGGAAAAAATAATTTTTCTGGTTATTATATTCCCTTTGGTTGATATTGACTTTAATGTATCATACATTTTTTGAAAAAAAATTCATAGAACATATTTTTTTCTATTTTTAAAATATTACTTGGAATTTTTTTATATTTTTTTCTGGAATCCTCATGCTTTAATTAATATTACTGTAATTTATGACAAAAATTGGCCAAAAAATAAATGAAATATAATTTTTTCAGTCAAAGAACAGAATCGTCAGAATTTGGAAAATACCAAACACATTCAAAATTTCGACTGGCCGTAAAATGAAATCTAAACCATATTGAGAAGAAAAAATTGATGTGGACACTTTTCTAGATAGAAAGACTAAACTCACTAAATTTCATCAAAATCCGAGTCGGTGGGTGTCATGGCTTGGTTGAATTGACATGGAATGACCCTTAAATGTTTATAGAAGTTCATCATTATCTTTATCAATACGCGGCTACTCGCCACCACAGTCACAACAGTTTTAGCGACGAGGTAAAGTTGTTTCATTTTCAATTCAACTTAATAATTTTTATATAAATACAATATAATTATTTATTGAAAAAAGTTATAATTTACATTTTAAATACATAATGGATCCAGAACAATTTCAGAAATTGCTTGATACTCTAAATCGGGGCCAACAAATGCTTATTGAACAGTTGTTGTCAAGAGACAAATCTGAAATGGCTAATGATAGCAGTAATTCTTACTTAACAAAGATTCCAGTTGTTAACATTTCCTATATTCCTCCTTTTGAAAGTTTTGATAATAAGAAAGAAAATTTTAAATATTATCGTCAACGTTTCGAAAATTATTTAATGATGAAAGGTATTTTTCATGATAAATATAAAAGTGCACAAATTTTGTTAAATTCTATAGGAGAATCAAATTAGAATATCTTGGCGGCTGTTATTGCGCCAAAGGCTCCCAGTGAATTAGAATATGATGAACTACTTAAAGTGTTAGAAAATCATTTAGCATCGAAGAAAAATCCTTTAGTTTCACAGCATTACTTTTTGTCAACGTATCAAAAACAGGACAGTTTTATTTCTGAATATGTGGCAGAATTACGGCGTGATATTTCCGAATGCGAGTTTACTGTTAAATGTGAATGCAGTAAAAAGGTATTCTTTAACCACATTTCTTGCGACCATGGAAGCCTTTGCGCAAGTGCGGATTGAACGAGTCCAGTGTTAAAATAGGGGTGACTGAGAAAAAACAAGCGATAATGGAACACCGAATAGCTGGATGCTTGCCAAATAACAATCTCTCGGCCAATTTTGCATCCCTCTAAATTTTTGGACTCGTCCTCACTGCTAGTCGTAGGAAACGTGGTCGCACTGTATCTGTTGCTGATATTTTCCTTAGAGTACAATTTATTCGTGGCATTAAAGATAGTTGGATCAAAGAGCAACTCTTGCAATCAGAATTAAAAAATTTCAACGATTTTGTTGATAAAGATTTGCACTTGAAGCTTCAAAAATTGACAGTCGCGAGTTATCAAAAACTTTAGATACTAGTACATCTATTTCAGAGGATATCAATAAAGTCGCCAAAAGTAATAGGCAATCGAAGTACGTGAAAACATCCTTTAACACTCAAAACATAAAGAAAAAAGAGGCTTTTTCCCATCAGCGCATGAAATCCGAACAAAATCAAATTGATTTCGAAAAACTTGGCATAAATAATTTGTGCCTACGCTGTGCGAAAAACTACCATTTATCAAAAGACTGTCGCATTAATCCAAATAATTTGAAGTGTAAGTCGTGTAAATCAACTGGATATGTACGAAGAGTCTGTATCAAGACATTACTTAAAGCTAAAAGATTAAATAGTCCAAGAATACCACTTAATCAAATAGAAATATGTGAAAATAATAACATAAACACGATTATTCATATTTACGACAACCAGATCTCAGATTCTACCCCTGATGCTAAGAAATATTGTACTACAGTAAAAATCGAAAATCGCTATCAAAAATTGGAAGTCGACACAGGAACAGCCCAGACAGCACATCGCCTCCCCAGGATATCTTCAAGACGTCTTCTGGATGAAAAGACATCCCAGAAACGTCTTTAAGATGTACTGTGGATATGTTAAGCCTAACTGTGCTGTTAGGGAGGATACACTCTCATACCAGAAAGTCAATTTAAAAGGTTAGGTCTCAAGGAACAGTTTGAACCAACAAATATTGTTTTTACATTACATCATATACTGAAAATGTGTTTGTGCCCTTAGGGAAAGTGCGAGTGAAGGTTGAATATAAAGGGTGCATATCTAATGAATATTTATATGTCGTTCCTGATGGGTATAATCCTCTTCTAGGCGGAGTATGGGTTAGACATTTAAAAATCAATCTACATGAAATCGATACAGAAAACAACCCCCAAAATAGAATAGGAAATAAAATCGCTGCAATCAATGATGTCTCGGAGATTATAAATCTTTTTCTAGAAGTGTTCGAACGAAAGGTTGGTTGTGTACCGAATTTCTTAATCAAACTGAAGTTACGTCATGGGGCAAAGCCTAGTTACACCCCTGAATGAAATGTACCCTATGCTTTACGAGAAAAAGTTGAAAAAGAACTTGATGATCTCGAAGCAGCTGGAATAATATCTAAATCAATAACAAGTGATTGGGGATCACCGTTGGTTGTAATTCCTAAAGCGGATGGAACAGTTCGACTCTGTCTTGACTATAAAATTGGAGTTAACGATCTACTGATGAATGCCAATTATCCATTAAAGAAAATCGATGAAGTATTAAACAGTCTTTGGAATTCGAAGTATTTCTGCAAGTTAGACTTGTTTAAAGTTCATTTTCACTTAAAAACTGATGATGAGAGCAGCATTATCCAAACTATTTCGACACATCGAGGGACATACAGGATGAATAGGTTAAGCTTTGGAATTAAAACTGCACCTGCTGAATTTAACCGGGTAATTGATCCAATCCTGAAGGGTTTACCAAAAACCATCGCTTATTTTGATAATATTGTCGTTCATGGTAAAACCAAAGAAGAATGCTCAAAGAACCTCCTTGCATGTGTAGAAAGATTACGTGACTACGATTTACACGTGAATAGCAAGAAATGCGAATGTTTTTGATGAATATTTAGGTCATGTAATAGAAAACAATAAAATATCACGATCACCTACAAAAGTTGAAGCTATAATACGCATGCCACGACCAAAGAATGTTCAAGAACTGCGCCAATTTTTAGGTATGGTAACTTACTATTCTAGATTCATACCAAACGTTTCGACCATTACTTACCCTTTACGCAAGCTTCTGCGGAAACATCAGAAATTTTGCTGGAATAAAGAAAGTGAGGAGGCTTTCATTAAGCTTAAAGAAGAGATATCCAGTGACAGAGTGTTAGTACCTTTCAATCGTGAATTACCTGTTACACTGGCGACAGATGCTAGTGCAGTCGGAGTTGGTGCTATCTTATCACATACCATCGATGATGTAGAAAAGCCAATCGCTTTTGCTTCCCGTTCCTTAACAGAAACGGAAAGAAATTACTCTCAACTTGACCGAGAAGCTTTAGCAATTGTATTTGGATTTTCTCACTTTTTCGATTATATGGTGGACGTTTCGTCCTAATCACTGATAACCAGCCCTTATCCAGGATATTTCATAGAAAAGCAAGTCTTCCAAAAATGACATCAGCTCGACTGTTGCGCTATGCTTCTTATTTAGCTGGATTTGATTACACCGTCAAATTTAGGAAATGATTGGAAAATCAAAATGTAGATTGTTTATCTAGATCTCCTGTCAACCAGAATTACGCATCCAGACACATATATAAACGACGAAGTTCATCAAATATGTGCATCTAATATTTTTGAAATATCAACTGAAACTCTAACTGCAGATGCTATCATACGAGAAACAGAAAATGATCAGGAGTTGTCACAGATCAAAAAAGAACTTCAATCAAGCTCCATCAACAGTGACTACATTTTTGATAATTGAATTTTATTTAAGAGTAATCGCATTGTAATACCGAGAAAACTACAGCCTGAAGTCCTAAAAGAATTATATTCCACGCATATTGGAATAACAAAAATGAAACAGTTAGCTCGACGTTATTGTATTTGTATATGAAAGAATATCGACAAGGACATAGAAAACTTAGTAAGATCTTGCCCAGATTGTTCTTCAGTGAGACATAATCCTGCGAAGGTACCCCTTCACCACTGGGATTTTCCAATTAATAATTGGGATAGAATTCATATCGATTATGCAGGTCCTTTCCAGGGATTTTATTACCTACTCGTTGTGGATGCAAAATCACGTAGGGTAGAAATAAAAGTCTCACAGAAAGCTCCAAAAGCTGACATTACCATGAAATTACTTAACGAAATTTTTGCAATGCATGGATATCCACTAGTTATGGTTTCTGATAACGCTAAAATTTTCACGAAGGAAACATTTAAAAATTTCTGTCGTATGAATGGAATAAAGCAAAAATGTATCGCACCAGGACATCCAGAGACCAATGGCCTTGCGGAACGTAACGTACAAACACGGAAAGATCGACTAAAATCAATGGCCACAGAAAATCTTCCCATCCACTTAAAACTTCAAAAGATTCATTTTCGATATCGAGTGTTAAACATTTCCGAAATGATTAACATTAGGGGACATTGCTATAAATATTGATATTAAAGAGAAATTTTGATGGATTGGGGAGTAACAGTTTCAGCAGTGTACAGTCGGTAAAATAAGTATCCGAACACTACCAAACATTCTTATGTAAAAAAAGTAGATTTAATATTAAAACCCGAATAAACTACTACGTCAGAAACGACAAAGAAAAATATTTGAGATGTATACAGCTGTTTCGGTAGCCTTAAGCGTACCGTCTTCAGTGCAAAAAAGAATTCTGAATGTGGAGAATTGTTCGTATTTATAGGAGAGTGACCGAATTTATTTCAACCAATAGGATTACTGGAAAGGTGGGGAGTGTGGCCAATAGGAAATTAGGAATGTTAGTTGTGTAAACAGTAGAAAAATTAAGAAAATGTGGACTGAATGTAAAATTTCCAATAATGAGACAAATAGGGAACAGCGAAATCAATTTACAAGGTTTTTAAAATTTTTATAAATGTGAAAAGCTACAAAGAAATCGAGTTCATGAATGGATTTAGGTCTGCAAATTATTCTAGCCGAATTAAATTTAAAATTATGATTTTCCTCCCGGCAATGTTTAGAAATAGCCGATTTATTAGTTTCTTGTTTGCGGACGTAATTCAGATGTTCTTTTAGACGAAATTTAAGACTGCGTTTAGTTTGGCCAATATATAACCACACTGACAGAAAATACTATAAATGCCCCAAGAGTTATGCATATCAATGGGATCTTTTAACTGAGAAAAGGTGAGTTTATTGGAAGGCGAAAATATGATTTAAAAATCATATTGTTTGAGAATTTTAGATATGGTTTGACTGGATTTAGGAAAAGAAGAGACTGGTTTTGAGCAAATTTTAAGGGCACGGTTTACAAAAGTACAGAAAGCAGCCATTTTTTGGTTAGGTGGGTGACATGAACGGGCATGGGGTAGAAGGGAGACTAAACGTTCAAATCCTATTTTATTAAAATCTGAAATTAAATACCTGAAAGCCATTGGAATTGACAGAGGTTATGACCCTTCCATTATAGACAACGCTATCCAAAAATTACAACTCCCTCGTATTTCGTCTACTAAATCAGTCTCTTGTAATATCAGTATTGTTTTACCCTATTTTCCTAAATCCAGTCAAACAATAGCTAAAATTCTCAAACAATATGATTTTAAAATAATATTTTCGCCTTCCAATAAACTCACTTTTCCTCAGTTAAAAGATCCCATTGATATGCATAATTCTTGAGGCATTTATAGTATTTCCTGTCAGTGTGGTTTATCATATATTGGCCAAACTAAACGCAGTCTTAAATTTCGTCTAAAAGAACATATGAATTACGTCCGCAAACAAGAAACCAATAAATCGGCTATTTCTAAACATTGCTGGGAGGAAAATTATAATTTTAAATTTAATTCGGCTAGAATAATTTGCAGACCTAAATCCATTAATGAACTCGATTTCTTTGTAGCTTTTCACATTTATAAAAATTTTAAAAATCTTGTAAATTGTAATTTCGCTGTTCCCTATTTGTCTGATTGTTGGAAATTTTACATTCAGTCCGCATTTTCTTAATTTTTCTACTGTTTACACAGCTAACATTCCTAATTTCCTATTGGCCACACTCCCCACCTTTCCCGTAACCCTACTTGTTGAACTAAATTCGGCTCCTCTCCTATATATACGAGCACTTCTCCAGATTCAGAATTCTTTTTGCGCTGAAGACGGTACACTTAAGTCTACCGAAACAGCTGTATTCGTCTCAAATATTTTTCTTTGGCGTTTCTAACGTAGTAGTTTATTCGAGTTTTAGTATTCCAACGCCAAGTCTCCTGTTATTATAGATTTAATACTGTTTTGCTAAATAAATCCTTGTCGAAATCTATTCTTAGACTGACTAAGAACACGATTGGGCAATGATTTTTTTAACAAAACAGTATTAATTCTACTTTTTTATATAGGAATTTTTGCGAGTGTTCGGATACTTTTGTTACCGACTGTATGTTGCTGCTTTGTTCTTGTGCCTACTTTCTTCGCATGACGAAGGGTCGTGTTTTAGTTTGACTCAAACCAATTATTGCTAGTCTTTTTTTCTCTTTATGGTGCTTTTTTAAAAGTCTTTAACGAATTACTTTTTAACCCTAGTCCTGCAATGCAATTCTGTTATTGTTAGTTTTTATAGGAACTTTTTTTTTTTTTTTTTTTTTTTTTTTTTTTTAACTGTTTAGCCTTTTTTTTGTGTGTGTGTTCCTGATATATGACGGAATATTGAACTGTGTATTTTTATTTATAGAATTTGTTTTTTACCACAGTCAGTTAATTAAATTTCCATTTTCTTTTTTAAAAATTAATTTTTTTTTCTTGTCGATTGATAAACACTGTACGACATTTTTAGAACCAATTGCCCACAAAAGTAATATTTTAGCAAAAGATTTTTGAAAGCTGATTCCAATATTTTTTATCATATTACTAAATTTTAACAAAATTTCTGCTTTTTGTGTGTCATATAACTGAAGTACTTTATATTCTGGCGGTCAGTATCCGATTTGCCTATAAATAAACCATTCATCATTCTGAAAGAAAAAAAAAAAAATCAAGACCAATTCATTCGTTAAATGAAATAAGTAGCAAAGTTCGAAAAAGAAATTTCATTTTAAATAACGCAAAATTTTCTAAAAATTGTTTCTTTTTAATACTATTTTTAAGTTTAAACATTGTAGATTTTGTTAACTTCAGTAAAGAAATATTTGACGTTTATTAATGGAATTGTAGATAGCGTAAAATATATACGTAATAAGGAGCAACATTAAAAGTTCAAATGTACCTTCTATAAAAATCCCCCCCCCCCTCGTCTAACAAAATACTAATAATAGGAGTATCCGACAAAGCCAAATCTTCTATAATAATAAAAGAAGGTGTCTGTCTGTCTGAGCTTTTAAGATACGTTCAGAACTACAAACGCAGAACTACAAAATTTGACATAGGGGTGCTCAGAGGCCTGCCCAAGTGCGTAGTGATAAAAGAATTAAAAAAATTTAATTAGTTCCGGAGATATTAATTAAAACGTCGACCAATGTCTAATTAAAAAGCGAGCGGATCGTTATTTCCGCCCTCGAAGTGGAATTCAGCGCGTTCCTCAAAAGAAGAAACACGGAGAGAAAATTTCGCGCGTTTTTGTAAAGCCTTTGAAGCTTAGCGGTTGCAGATATTGAAAATGCACCTGTGCCACGAGAAAAATCATTTATTACCAATTCTTACGATACAATTTTTTTTTTTTTAATACGGATTTTTTATATTAAAAAAAAAAAAAAAAGTTTTAAAAAGGGTCCAAAAATTCTCTTTTTCTAGATCGTCATTTTTTAATCGCCCTGCGCGAAAGAATAATTAACCCTGAACTGGTATATTTTGAAGGATTAGCATATAGATTTCGGTCAGACGGTTCACATCTGAAAAGATTAAAAGATTTTTTGAAAAATTGAATGAGTTATAATTTTTTTAATTTTCTGCATCCTTGAAGTTTTTAACGACATTCTGAATCCACGTTTCTGAAATTCTTGCGTTTCCCGTTCGAACTGTCGGTATTTTTGTTACCATGGCAACTTCCATTCACAGAAATAGATGAATTGAAAAACGATATCTCGAAAGTGAGGCGAAAGAAAAGAATCCTTTACTGAGAGAAATTTCGGAGAATAAGAAGAAAAAAAAAATTAATTTACATTTAATTGCAAAT
This sequence comes from Salticus scenicus, assembly GCA_963930645.1. NCBI lineage: Eukaryota > Metazoa > Arthropoda > Arachnida > Araneae > Salticidae > Salticus > Salticus scenicus. The sequence continues at coordinate 1,299 of CAWVNO010002982.1, read as the reverse complement.
TAAATTTTATTCTAATATTCTAATACGCATATTTCAAATTCTAATTAGGATTAAATTATTTTTAATACTTCATTCAAAAGACATTTTGAAATACTTTTATATTATCAAAAGTGGGAATCGAGATTTCACCCAATTTACACATTTTGAGGTCTCCTGAATCGGTTTTCTTTTGTATCTCAGCTACTAATTAAAATAATTTCATAAGTAATACATCATTTGAAAGCTTTGTTGATTTGGAATTGAACAGTAGATAACAGAAATTTCTACCGCCAGATGGCACTGTAATATTTTAAAATTTTAATATTTCAAATTTTAATTATGATTAAATTATTTTTAATACATCATTCGAAAGGTATTTTAAAGTTCCTTTATATTATCGAAAGTGAAATTTGAGATTTTACCCGATTTACACGTTTTAAGGTCCCCTGTTTAGGTTTTCTTTTGTATCTTAGCTACTAATTAAAATGTTTTCTTAAGTAATATATCATTTGAAAGGTTTGTTGATTTAGAATTGAACAGTAGATTACAGAAATTTCTATCGCCAGATGGTGCTGTAATATTTTAAAATTTCAATATTTTAAATTAATTAAATTAAATTAAATTAATTCAATATTTTAATTAATTTTAATGAGCGAGGAAGGTGTTGCATGTTCTAAAACAGGGATAAAGCGCTGCACGCGCCACCTAGCGAGACTTTGCTAAAAGAAATTTGAAAGATCATAACATGGTGAGTGAACAGGCTGTTTCAGATATTGAAACTGGAAGAGGGCGCCACAGGCGGTACCGAGTGGGTATTTACTGCGATTAAATTTTTCAATAAAGCTATTTTCACTATATGTCAATAAGCTGTTGTAAAATCTGAAACGGGAAAAAGGCGCCACCGAGCTGGAGTTTCATAAAGTCGGATTTTTCAAGGGTCGCGAACCAGCTGGTCGCCGAAGGCGGCTAGTTATTGAATAAATAATAATAGAGATAAACGGATATGTCGTATTGTATTATGAAACTTTTTATCTTGATTTACTGTATTCTCTGTTCTCTTTACCGTATTTCTGCAAATATTGTATATACATATATATATATATATATATATATGTAAATATTTTTTTCTATGTAGTTTATTGACAAAAATCTACATATTTATGTAAATATTTATTACAATAATGCACGGCGTAACTACCGAAAGCAATTACTTACTGCAAAAAAGAAAGGAAACATGACTTAGCAAACAAATTGGAGTCTGCGTAAAACCATAAGAAGTTAAAAGTTTGGAACTGTTATGATTAATCTAAAATAATATTT
>CAWVNO010002981.1:0-34369 GCA_963930645.1 Salticus scenicus | reverse complement strand
TCCAGAATGTGCAAAAGATATTCTAGTTTTCATAACAGACCAGCAGGACCTGCCAAGTTAAACCATTTGGCCAGGAGAGCCCTTTTATGCAGACTTTTGCCAGATTTCGATACCCAAAATTTTTGCGATTTTCACAGATTTTTTTCAAAAAGCCGATTTCCAAAGCAACTAATAGAGCTTTGCGATCGCAATCACTTCCAGAATCTGCCCCAGCAGTCTACTTTCATGATAAAGCACGAGGAACCTGCCAAAGTTAAACATTTGCCAGGAGACCTTTTTTGAAGGCATGGTTTTTTGTCGAACTTTTAAAGTCGATTCCACAGCAGCTACCTGATCATCTTCCAGAATGTGCAAAAGATATTCTAGTTTCATAACAGACCAGCAGGGACCTGCCAAAGTTAAACCATTTGGCCAGGAGAGCCCTTTTATGCAGACTTTTGCCAGATTTCGATACCCAAAATTTTTGCGATTTTCACAGAATTTTTTTCAAAAGCCGATTCCAAAGCAACTAATAGAGCTTTGCGATCGCAATCACTTCCAGAATCTGCCCCACGAAGTCTACTTTCATGATAAAGCACGAGGAACCTGCCAAAGTTAAACCATTTGGCCAGGAGAGCCCTTTTTTGAAGGCATGTGCTCGATTTCGTCTGCCAAATTTTTTTGTCGAATTTTACGCCCTCTCATTTTTAAAAGTCGATTCCACAGCAGCTAATAGAGCTTTGCGATCGCAATCACTTCCAGAATGTGCAAAAGATATTCTAGTTTCATAACAGACCAGCAGGGACCTGCCAAAGTTAAACCATTTGGCCAGGAGAGCCCTTTTATGCAGACTTTTGCCAGATTTCGATACCCAAAATTTTTGCGATTTTCACAGAATTTTTTTCAAAAGCCGATTCCAAAGCAACTAATAGAGCTTTGCGATCGCAATCACTTCCAGAATCTGCCCCACGAAGTCTACTTTCATGATAAAGCACGAGGAACCTGCCAAAGTTAAACCATTTGGCCAGGAGAGCCCTTTTTTGAAGGCATGTGCTCGATTTCGTCGCCAAATTTTTTTGTCGAATTTTACGCCCTCTCATTTTTAAAAGTCGATTCCACAGCAGCTAATAGAGCTTTGCGATCGCAATCACTTCCAGAATGTGCAAAAGATATTCTAGTTTCATAACAGACCAGCAGGGACCTGCCAAAGTTAAACCATTTGGCCAGGAGAGCCCTTTTATGCAGACTTTTGCCAGATTTCGATACCCAAAATTTTTGCGATTTTCACAGAATTTTTTTCAAAAGCCGATTCCAAAGCAACTAATAGAGCTTTGCGATCGCAATCACTTCCAGAATCTGCCCCACGAAGTCTACTTTCATGATAAAGCACGAGGAACCTGCCAAAGTTAAACCATTTGGCCAGGAGAGCCCTTTTTTGAAGGCATGTGCTCGATTTCGTCGCCAAATTTTTTTGTCGAATTTTACGCCCTCTCATTTTTAAAAGTCGATTCCACAGCAGCTAATAGAGCTTTGCGATCGCAATCACTTCCAGAATGTGCAAAAGATATTCTAGTTTCATAACAGACCAGCAGGGACCTGCCAAAGTTAAACCATTTGGCCAGGAGAGCCCTTTTATGCAGACTTTTGCCAGATTTCGATACCCAAAATTTTTGCGATTTTCACAGAATTTTTTTCAAAAGCCGATTCCAAAGCAACTAATAGAGCTTTGCGATCGCAATCACTTCCAGAATCTGCCCCACGAAGTCTACTTTCATGATAAAGCACGAGGAACCTGCCAAAGTTAAACCATTTGGCCAGGAGAGCCCTTTTTTGAAGGCATGTGCTCGATTTCGTCGCCAAATTTTTTTGTCGAATTTTACGCCCTCTATTTTTAAAAGTCGATTCCACAGCAGCTAATAGAGCTTTGCGATCGCAATCACTTCCAGAATGTGCAAAAGATATTCTAGTTTCATAACAGACCAGCAGGGACCTGCCAAAGTTAAACCATTTGGCCAGGAGAGCCCTTTTATGCAGACTTTTGCCAGATTTCGATACCCAAAATTTTTGCGATTTTCACAGAATTTTTTTCAAAAGCCGATTCCAAAGCAACTAATAGAGCTTTGCGATCGCAATCACTTCCAGAATCTGCCCCACGAAGTCTACTTTCATGATAAAGCACGAGGAACCTGCCAAAGTTAAACCATTTGGCCAGGAGAGCCCTTTTTTGAAGGCATGTGCTCGATTTCGTCGCCAAATTTTTTTGTCGAATTTTACGCCCTCTCATTTTTAAAAGTCGATTCCACAGCAGCTAATAGAGCTTTGCGATCGCAATCACTTCCAGAATGTGCAAAAGATATTCTAGTTTCATAACAGACCAGCAGGGACCTGCCAAAGTTAAACCATTTGGCCAGGAGAGCCCTTTTATGCAGACTTTTGCCAGATTTCGATACCCAAAATTTTTGCGATTTTCACAGAATTTTTTTCAAAAGCCGATTCCAAAGCAACTAATAGAGCTTTGCGATCGCAATCACTTCCAGAATCTGCCCCACGAAGTCTACTTTCATGATAAAGCACGAGGAACCTGCCAAAGTTAAACCATTTGGCCAGGAGAGCCCTTTTTTGAAGGCATGTGCTCGATTTCGTCGCCAAATTTTTTTGTCGAATTTTACGCCCTCTCATTTTTAAAAGTCGATTCCACAGCAGCTAATAGAGCTTTGCGATCGCAATCACTTCCAGAATGTGCAAAAGATATTCTAGTTTCATAACAGACCAGCAGGGACCTGCCAAAGTTAAACCATTTGGCCAGGAGAGCCCTTTTATGCAGACTTTTGCCAGATTTCGATACCCAAAATTTTTGCGATTTTCACAGAATTTTTTTCAAAAGCCGATTCCAAAGCAACTAATAGAGCTTTGCGATCGCAATCACTTCCAGAATCTGCCCCACGAAGTCTACTTTCATGATAAAGCACGAGGAACCTGCCAAAGTTAAACCATTTGGCCAGGAGAGCCCTTTTTTGAAGGCATGTGCTCGATTTCGTCGCCAAATTTTTTTGTCGAATTTTACGCCCTCTCATTTTTAAAAGTCGATTCCACAGCAGCTAATAGAGCTTTGCGATCGCAATCACTTCCAGAATGTGCAAAAGATATTCTAGTTTCATAACAGACCAGCAGGGACCTGCCAAAGTTAAACCATTTGGCCAGGAGAGCCCTTTTATGCAGACTTTTGCCAGATTTCGATACCCAAAATTTTTGCGATTTTCACAGAATTTTTTTCAAAAGCCGATTCCAAAGCAACTAATAGAGCTTTGCGATCGCAATCACTTCCAGAATCTGCCCCACGAAGTCTACTTTCATGATAAAGCACGAGGAACCTGCCAAAGTTAAACCATTTGGCCAGGAGAGCCCTTTTTTGAAGGCATGTGCTCGATTTCGTCGCCAAATTTTTTTGTCGAATTTTACGCCCTCTCATTTTTAAAAGTCGATTCCACAGCAGCTAATAGAGCTTTGCGATCGCAATCACTTCCAGAATGTGCAAAAGATATTCTAGTTTCATAACAGACCAGCAGGGACCTGCCAAAGTTAAACCATTTGGCCAGGAGAGCCCTTTTATGCAGACTTTTGCCAGATTTCGATACCCAAAATTTTTGCGATTTTCACAGAATTTTTTTCAAAAGCCGATTCCAAAGCAACTAATAGAGCTTTGCGATCGCAATCACTTCCAGAATCTGCCCCACGAAGTCTACTTTCATGATAAAGCACGAGGAACCTGCCAAAGTTAAACCATTTGGCCAGGAGAGCCCTTTTTTGAAGGCATGTGCTCGATTTCGTCGCCAAATTTTTTTGTCGAATTTTACGCCCTCTCATTTTTAAAAGTCGATTCCACAGCAGCTAATAGAGCTTTGCGATCGCAATCACTTCCAGAATGTGCAAAAGATATTCTAGTTTCATAACAGACCAGCAGGGACCTGCCAAAGTTAAACCATTTGGCCAGGAGAGCCCTTTTATGCAGACTTTTGCCAGATTTCGATACCCAAAATTTTTGCGATTTTCACAGAATTTTTTTCAAAAGCCGATTCCAAAGCAACTAATAGAGCTTTGCGATCGCAATCACTTCCAGAATCTGCCCCACGAAGTCTACTTTCATGATAAAGCACGAGGAACCTGCCAAAGTTAAACCATTTGGCCAGGAGAGCCCTTTTTTGAAGGCATGTGCTCGATTTCGTCGCCAAATTTTTTTGTCGAATTTTACGCCCTCTCATTTTTAAAAGTCGATTCCACAGCAGCTAATAGAGCTTTGCGATCGCAATCACTTCCAGAATGTGCAAAAGATATTCTAGTTTCATAACAGACCAGCAGGGACCTGCCAAAGTTAAACCATTTGGCCAGGAGAGCCCTTTTATGCAGACTTTTGCCAGATTTCGATACCCAAAATTTTTGCGATTTTCACAGAATTTTTTTCAAAAGCCGATTCCAAAGCAACTAATAGAGCTTTGCGATCGCAATCACTTCCAGAATCTGCCCCACGAAGTCTACTTTCATGATAAAGCACGAGGAACCTGCCAAAGTTAAACCATTTGGCCAGGAGAGCCCTTTTTTGAAGGCATGTGCTCGATTTCGTCGCCAAATTTTTTTGTCGAATTTTACGCCCTCTCATTTTTAAAAGTCGATTCCACAGCAGCTAATAGAGCTTTGCGATCGCAATCACTTCCAGAATGTGCAAAAGATATTCTAGTTTCATAACAGACCAGCAGGGACCTGCCAAAGTTAAACCATTTGGCCAGGAGAGCCCTTTTATGCAGACTTTTGCCAGATTTCGATACCCAAAATTTTTGCGATTTTCACAGAATTTTTTTCAAAAGCCGATTCCAAAGCAACTAATAGAGCTTTGCGATCGCAATCACTTCCAGAATCTGCCCCACGAAGTCTACTTTCATGATAAAGCACGAGGAACCTGCCAAAGTTAAACCATTTGGCCAGGAGAGCCCTTTTTTGAAGGCATGTGCTCGATTTCGTCGCCAAATTTTTTTGTCGAATTTTACGCCCTCTCATTTTTAAAAGTCGATTCCACAGCAGCTAATAGAGCTTTGCGATCGCAATCACTTCCAGAATGTGCAAAAGATATTCTAGTTTCATAACAGACCAGCAGGGACCTGCCAAAGTTAAACCATTTGGCCAGGAGAGCCCTTTTATGCAGACTTTTGCCAGATTTCGATACCCAAAATTTTTGCGATTTTCACAGAATTTTTTTCAAAAGCCGATTCCAAAGCAACTAATAGAGCTTTGCGATCGCAATCACTTCCAGAATCTGCCCCACGAAGTCTACTTTCATGATAAAGCACGAGGAACCTGCCAAAGTTAAACCATTTGGCCAGGAGAGCCCTTTTTTGAAGGCATGTGCTCGATTTCGTCGCCAAATTTTTTTGTCGAATTTTACGCCCTCTCATTTTTAAAAGTCGATTCCACAGCAGCTAATAGAGCTTTGCGATCGCAATCACTTCCAGAATGTGCAAAAGATATTCTAGTTTCATAACAGACCAGCAGGGACCTGCCAAAGTTAAACCATTTGGCCAGGAGAGCCCTTTTATGCAGACTTTTGCCAGATTTCGATACCCAAAATTTTTGCGATTTTCACAGAATTTTTTTCAAAAGCCGATTCCAAAGCAACTAATAGAGCTTTGCGATCGCAATCACTTCCAGAATCTGCCCCACGAAGTCTACTTTCATGATAAAGCACGAGGAACCTGCCAAAGTTAAACCATTTGGCCAGGAGAGCCCTTTTTTGAAGGCATGTGCTCGATTTCGTCGCCAAATTTTTTTGTCGAATTTTACGCCCTCTCATTTTTAAAAGTCGATTCCACAGCAGCTAATAGAGCTTTGCGATCGCAATCACTTCCAGAATGTGCAAAAGATATTCTAGTTTCATAACAGACCAGCAGGGACCTGCCAAAGTTAAACCATTTGGCCAGGAGAGCCCTTTTATGCAGACTTTTGCCAGATTTCGATACCCAAAATTTTTGCGATTTTCACAGAATTTTTTTCAAAAGCCGATTCCAAAGCAACTAATAGAGCTTTGCGATCGCAATCACTTCCAGAATCTGCCCCACGAAGTCTACTTTCATGATAAAGCACGAGGAACCTGCCAAAGTTAAACCATTTGGCCAGGAGAGCCCTTTTTTGAAGGCATGTGCTCGATTTCGTCGCCAAATTTTTTTGTCGAATTTTACGCCCTCTCATTTTTAAAAGTCGATTCCACAGCAGCTAATAGAGCTTTGCGATCGCAATCACTTCCAGAATGTGCAAAAGATATTCTAGTTTCATAACAGACCAGCAGGGACCTGCCAAAGTTAAACCATTTGGCCAGGAGAGCCCTTTTATGCAGACTTTTGCCAGATTTCGATACCCAAAATTTTTGCGATTTTCACAGAATTTTTTTCAAAAGCCGATTCCAAAGCAACTAATAGAGCTTTGCGATCGCAATCACTTCCAGAATCTGCCCCACGAAGTCTACTTTCATGATAAAGCACGAGGAACCTGCCAAAGTTAAACCATTTGGCCAGGAGAGCCCTTTTTTGAAGGCATGTGCTCGATTTCGTCGCCAAATTTTTTTGTCGAATTTTACGCCCTCTCATTTTTAAAAGTCGATTCCACAGCAGCTAATAGAGCTTTGCGATCGCAATCACTTCCAGAATGTGCAAAAGATATTCTAGTTTCATAACAGACCAGCAGGGACCTGCCAAAGTTAAACCATTTGGCCAGGAGAGCCCTTTTATGCAGACTTTTGCCAGATTTCGATACCCAAAATTTTTGCGATTTTCACAGAATTTTTTTCAAAAGCCGATTCCAAAGCAACTAATAGAGCTTTGCGATCGCAATCACTTCCAGAATCTGCCCCACGAAGTCTACTTTCATGATAAAGCACGAGGAACCTGCCAAAGTTAAACCATTTGGCCAGGAGAGCCCTTTTTTGAAGGCATGTGCTCGATTTCGTCGCCAAATTTTTTTGTCGAATTTTACGCCCTCTCATTTTTAAAAGTCGATTCCACAGCAGCTAATAGAGCTTTGCGATCGCAATCACTTCCAGAATGTGCAAAAGATATTCTAGTTTCATAACAGACCAGCAGGGACCTGCCAAAGTTAAACCATTTGGCCAGGAGAGCCCTTTTATGCAGACTTTTGCCAGATTTCGATACCCAAAATTTTTGCGATTTTCACAGAATTTTTTTCAAAAGCCGATTCCAAAGCAACTAATAGAGCTTTGCGATCGCAATCACTTCCAGAATCTGCCCCACGAAGTCTACTTTCATGATAAAGCACGAGGAACCTGCCAAAGTTAAACCATTTGGCCAGGAGAGCCCTTTTTTGAAGGCATGTGCTCGATTTCGTCGCCAAATTTTTTTGTCGAATTTTACGCCCTCTCATTTTTAAAAGTCGATTCCACAGCAGCTAATAGAGCTTTGCGATCGCAATCACTTCCAGAATGTGCAAAAGATATTCTAGTTTCATAACAGACCAGCAGGGACCTGCCAAAGTTAAACCATTTGGCCAGGAGAGCCCTTTTATGCAGACTTTTGCCAGATTTCGATACCCAAAATTTTTGCGATTTTCACAGAATTTTTTTCAAAAGCCGATTCCAAAGCAACTAATAGAGCTTTGCGATCGCAATCACTTCCAGAATCTGCCCCACGAAGTCTACTTTCATGATAAAGCACGAGGAACCTGCCAAAGTTAAACCATTTGGCCAGGAGAGCCCTTTTTTGAAGGCATGTGCTCGATTTCGTCGCCAAATTTTTTTGTCGAATTTTACGCCCTCTCATTTTTAAAAGTCGATTCCACAGCAGCTAATAGAGCTTTGCGATCGCAATCACTTCCAGAATGTGCAAAAGATATTCTAGTTTCATAACAGACCAGCAGGGACCTGCCAAAGTTAAACCATTTGGCCAGGAGAGCCCTTTTATGCAGACTTTTGCCAGATTTCGATACCCAAAATTTTTGCGATTTTCACAGAATTTTTTTCAAAAGCCGATTCCAAAGCAACTAATAGAGCTTTGCGATCGCAATCACTTCCAGAATCTGCCCCACGAAGTCTACTTTCATGATAAAGCACGAGGAACCTGCCAAAGTTAAACCATTTGGCCAGGAGAGCCCTTTTTTGAAGGCATGTGCTCGATTTCGTCGCCAAATTTTTTTGTCGAATTTTACGCCCTCTCATTTTTAAAAGTCGATTCCACAGCAGCTAATAGAGCTTTGCGATCGCAATCACTTCCAGAATGTGCAAAAGATATTCTAGTTTCATAACAGACCAGCAGGGACCTGCCAAAGTTAAACCATTTGGCCAGGAGAGCCCTTTTATGCAGACTTTTGCCAGATTTCGATACCCAAAATTTTTGCGATTTTCACAGAATTTTTTTCAAAAGCCGATTCCAAAGCAACTAATAGAGCTTTGCGATCGCAATCACTTCCAGAATCTGCCCCACGAAGTCTACTTTCATGATAAAGCACGAGGAACCTGCCAAAGTTAAACCATTTGGCCAGGAGAGCCCTTTTTTGAAGGCATGTGCTCGATTTCGTCGCCAAATTTTTTTGTCGAATTTTACGCCCTCTCATTTTTAAAAGTCGATTCCACAGCAGCTAATAGAGCTTTGCGATCGCAATCACTTCCAGAATGTGCAAAAGATATTCTAGTTTCATAACAGACCAGCAGGGACCTGCCAAAGTTAAACCATTTGGCCAGGAGAGCCCTTTTATGCAGACTTTTGCCAGATTTCGATACCCAAAATTTTTGCGATTTTCACAGAATTTTTTTCAAAAGCCGATTCCAAAGCAACTAATAGAGCTTTGCGATCGCAATCACTTCCAGAATCTGCCCCACGAAGTCTACTTTCATGATAAAGCACGAGGAACCTGCCAAAGTTAAACCATTTGGCCAGGAGAGCCCTTTTTTGAAGGCATGTGCTCGATTTCGTCGCCAAATTTTTTTGTCGAATTTTACGCCCTCTCATTTTTAAAAGTCGATTCCACAGCAGCTAATAGAGCTTTGCGATCGCAATCACTTCCAGAATGTGCAAAAGATATTCTAGTTTCATAACAGACCAGCAGGGACCTGCCAAAGTTAAACCATTTGGCCAGGAGAGCCCTTTTATGCAGACTTTTGCCAGATTTCGATACCCAAAATTTTTGCGATTTTCACAGAATTTTTTTCAAAAGCCGATTCCAAAGCAACTAATAGAGCTTTGCGATCGCAATCACTTCCAGAATCTGCCCCACGAAGTCTACTTTCATGATAAAGCACGAGGAACCTGCCAAAGTTAAACCATTTGGCCAGGAGAGCCCTTTTTTGAAGGCATGTGCTCGATTTCGTCGCCAAATTTTTTTGTCGAATTTTACGCCCTCTCATTTTTAAAAGTCGATTCCACAGCAGCTAATAGAGCTTTGCGATCGCAATCACTTCCAGAATGTGCAAAAGATATTCTAGTTTCATAACAGACCAGCAGGGACCTGCCAAAGTTAAACCATTTGGCCAGGAGAGCCCTTTTATGCAGACTTTTGCCAGATTTCGATACCCAAAATTTTTGCGATTTTCACAGAATTTTTTTCAAAAGCCGATTCCAAAGCAACTAATAGAGCTTTGCGATCGCAATCACTTCCAGAATCTGCCCCACGAAGTCTACTTTCATGATAAAGCACGAGGAACCTGCCAAAGTTAAACCATTTGGCCAGGAGAGCCCTTTTTTGAAGGCATGTGCTCGATTTCGTCGCCAAATTTTTTTGTCGAATTTTACGCCCTCTCATTTTTAAAAGTCGATTCCACAGCAGCTAATAGAGCTTTGCGATCGCAATCACTTCCAGAATGTGCAAAAGATATTCTAGTTTCATAACAGACCAGCAGGGACCTGCCAAAGTTAAACCATTTGGCCAGGAGAGCCCTTTTATGCAGACTTTTGCCAGATTTCGATACCCAAAATTTTTGCGATTTTCACAGAATTTTTTTCAAAAGCCGATTCCAAAGCAACTAATAGAGCTTTGCGATCGCAATCACTTCCAGAATCTGCCCCACGAAGTCTACTTTCATGATAAAGCACGAGGAACCTGCCAAAGTTAAACCATTTGGCCAGGAGAGCCCTTTTTTGAAGGCATGTGCTCGATTTCGTCGCCAAATTTTTTTGTCGAATTTTACGCCCTCTCATTTTTAAAAGTCGATTCCACAGCAGCTAATAGAGCTTTGCGATCGCAATCACTTCCAGAATGTGCAAAAGATATTCTAGTTTCATAACAGACCAGCAGGGACCTGCCAAAGTTAAACCATTTGGCCAGGAGAGCCCTTTTATGCAGACTTTTGCCAGATTTCGATACCCAAAATTTTTGCGATTTTCACAGAATTTTTTTCAAAAGCCGATTCCAAAGCAACTAATAGAGCTTTGCGATCGCAATCACTTCCAGAATCTGCCCCACGAAGTCTACTTTCATGATAAAGCACGAGGAACCTGCCAAAGTTAAACCATTTGGCCAGGAGAGCCCTTTTTTGAAGGCATGTGCTCGATTTCGTCGCCAAATTTTTTTGTCGAATTTTACGCCCTCTCATTTTTAAAAGTCGATTCCACAGCAGCTAATAGAGCTTTGCGATCGCAATCACTTCCAGAATGTGCAAAAGATATTCTAGTTTCATAACAGACCAGCAGGGACCTGCCAAAGTTAAACCATTTGGCCAGGAGAGCCCTTTTATGCAGACTTTTGCCAGATTTCGATACCCAAAATTTTTGCGATTTTCACAGAATTTTTTTCAAAAGCCGATTCCAAAGCAACTAATAGAGCTTTGCGATCGCAATCACTTCCAGAATCTGCCCCACGAAGTCTACTTTCATGATAAAGCACGAGGAACCTGCCAAAGTTAAACCATTTGGCCAGGAGAGCCCTTTTTTGAAGGCATGTGCTCGATTTCGTCGCCAAATTTTTTTGTCGAATTTTACGCCCTCTCATTTTTAAAAGTCGATTCCACAGCAGCTAATAGAGCTTTGCGATCGCAATCACTTCCAGAATGTGCAAAAGATATTCTAGTTTCATAACAGACCAGCAGGGACCTGCCAAAGTTAAACCATTTGGCCAGGAGAGCCCTTTTATGCAGACTTTTGCCAGATTTCGATACCCAAAATTTTTGCGATTTTCACAGAATTTTTTTCAAAAGCCGATTCCAAAGCAACTAATAGAGCTTTGCGATCGCAATCACTTCCAGAATCTGCCCCACGAAGTCTACTTTCATGATAAAGCACGAGGAACCTGCCAAAGTTAAACCATTTGGCCAGGAGAGCCCTTTTTTGAAGGCATGTGCTCGATTTCGTCGCCAAATTTTTTTGTCGAATTTTACGCCCTCTCATTTTTAAAAGTCGATTCCACAGCAGCTAATAGAGCTTTGCGATCGCAATCACTTCCAGAATGTGCAAAAGATATTCTAGTTTCATAACAGACCAGCAGGGACCTGCCAAAGTTAAACCATTTGGCCAGGAGAGCCCTTTTATGCAGACTTTTGCCAGATTTCGATACCCAAAATTTTTGCGATTTTCACAGAATTTTTTTCAAAAGCCGATTCCAAAGCAACTAATAGAGCTTTGCGATCGCAATCACTTCCAGAATCTGCCCCACGAAGTCTACTTTCATGATAAAGCACGAGGAACCTGCCAAAGTTAAACCATTTGGCCAGGAGAGCCCTTTTTTGAAGGCATGTGCTCGATTTCGTCGCCAAATTTTTTTGTCGAATTTTACGCCCTCTCATTTTTAAAAGTCGATTCCACAGCAGCTAATAGAGCTTTGCGATCGCAATCACTTCCAGAATGTGCAAAAGATATTCTAGTTTCATAACAGACCAGCAGGGACCTGCCAAAGTTAAACCATTTGGCCAGGAGAGCCCTTTTATGCAGACTTTTGCCAGATTTCGATACCCAAAATTTTTGCGATTTTCACAGAATTTTTTTCAAAAGCCGATTCCAAAGCAACTAATAGAGCTTTGCGATCGCAATCACTTCCAGAATCTGCCCCACGAAGTCTACTTTCATGATAAAGCACGAGGAACCTGCCAAAGTTAAACCATTTGGCCAGGAGAGCCCTTTTTTGAAGGCATGTGCTCGATTTCGTCGCCAAATTTTTTTGTCGAATTTTACGCCCTCTCATTTTTAAAAGTCGATTCCACAGCAGCTAATAGAGCTTTGCGATCGCAATCACTTCCAGAATGTGCAAAAGATATTCTAGTTTCATAACAGACCAGCAGGGACCTGCCAAAGTTAAACCATTTGGCCAGGAGAGCCCTTTTATGCAGACTTTTGCCAGATTTCGATACCCAAAATTTTTGCGATTTTCACAGAATTTTTTTCAAAAGCCGATTCCAAAGCAACTAATAGAGCTTTGCGATCGCAATCACTTCCAGAATCTGCCCCACGAAGTCTACTTTCATGATAAAGCACGAGGAACCTGCCAAAGTTAAACCATTTGGCCAGGAGAGCCCTTTTTTGAAGGCATGTGCTCGATTTCGTCGCCAAATTTTTTTGTCGAATTTTACGCCCTCTCATTTTTAAAAGTCGATTCCACAGCAGCTAATAGAGCTTTGCGATCGCAATCACTTCCAGAATGTGCAAAAGATATTCTAGTTTCATAACAGACCAGCAGGGACCTGCCAAAGTTAAACCATTTGGCCAGGAGAGCCCTTTTATGCAGACTTTTGCCAGATTTCGATACCCAAAATTTTTGCGATTTTCACAGAATTTTTTTCAAAAGCCGATTCCAAAGCAACTAATAGAGCTTTGCGATCGCAATCACTTCCAGAATCTGCCCCACGAAGTCTACTTTCATGATAAAGCACGAGGAACCTGCCAAAGTTAAACCATTTGGCCAGGAGAGCCCTTTTTTGAAGGCATGTGCTCGATTTCGTCGCCAAATTTTTTTGTCGAATTTTACGCCCTCTCATTTTTAAAAGTCGATTCCACAGCAGCTAATAGAGCTTTGCGATCGCAATCACTTCCAGAATGTGCAAAAGATATTCTAGTTTCATAACAGACCAGCAGGGACCTGCCAAAGTTAAACCATTTGGCCAGGAGAGCCCTTTTATGCAGACTTTTGCCAGATTTCGATACCCAAAATTTTTGCGATTTTCACAGAATTTTTTTCAAAAGCCGATTCCAAAGCAACTAATAGAGCTTTGCGATCGCAATCACTTCCAGAATCTGCCCCACGAAGTCTACTTTCATGATAAAGCACGAGGAACCTGCCAAAGTTAAACCATTTGGCCAGGAGAGCCCTTTTTTGAAGGCATGTGCTCGATTTCGTCGCCAAATTTTTTTGTCGAATTTTACGCCCTCTCATTTTTAAAAGTCGATTCCACAGCAGCTAATAGAGCTTTGCGATCGCAATCACTTCCAGAATGTGCAAAAGATATTCTAGTTTCATAACAGACCAGCAGGGACCTGCCAAAGTTAAACCATTTGGCCAGGAGAGCCCTTTTATGCAGACTTTTGCCAGATTTCGATACCCAAAATTTTTGCGATTTTCACAGAATTTTTTTCAAAAGCCGATTCCAAAGCAACTAATAGAGCTTTGCGATCGCAATCACTTCCAGAATCTGCCCCACGAAGTCTACTTTCATGATAAAGCACGAGGAACCTGCCAAAGTTAAACCATTTGGCCAGGAGAGCCCTTTTTTGAAGGCATGTGCTCGATTTCGTCGCCAAATTTTTTTGTCGAATTTTACGCCCTCTCATTTTTAAAAGTCGATTCCACAGCAGCTAATAGAGCTTTGCGATCGCAATCACTTCCAGAATGTGCAAAAGATATTCTAGTTTCATAACAGACCAGCAGGGACCTGCCAAAGTTAAACCATTTGGCCAGGAGAGCCCTTTTATGCAGACTTTTGCCAGATTTCGATACCCAAAATTTTTGCGATTTTCACAGAATTTTTTTCAAAAGCCGATTCCAAAGCAACTAATAGAGCTTTGCGATCGCAATCACTTCCAGAATCTGCCCCACGAAGTCTACTTTCATGATAAAGCACGAGGAACCTGCCAAAGTTAAACCATTTGGCCAGGAGAGCCCTTTTTTGAAGGCATGTGCTCGATTTCGTCGCCAAATTTTTTTGTCGAATTTTACGCCCTCTCATTTTTAAAAGTCGATTCCACAGCAGCTAATAGAGCTTTGCGATCGCAATCACTTCCAGAATGTGCAAAAGATATTCTAGTTTCATAACAGACCAGCAGGGACCTGCCAAAGTTAAACCATTTGGCCAGGAGAGCCCTTTTATGCAGACTTTTGCCAGATTTCGATACCCAAAATTTTTGCGATTTTCACAGAATTTTTTTCAAAAGCCGATTCCAAAGCAACTAATAGAGCTTTGCGATCGCAATCACTTCCAGAATCTGCCCCACGAAGTCTACTTTCATGATAAAGCACGAGGAACCTGCCAAAGTTAAACCATTTGGCCAGGAGAGCCCTTTTTTGAAGGCATGTGCTCGATTTCGTCGCCAAATTTTTTTGTCGAATTTTACGCCCTCTCATTTTTAAAAGTCGATTCCACAGCAGCTAATAGAGCTTTGCGATCGCAATCACTTCCAGAATGTGCAAAAGATATTCTAGTTTCATAACAGACCAGCAGGGACCTGCCAAAGTTAAACCATTTGGCCAGGAGAGCCCTTTTATGCAGACTTTTGCCAGATTTCGATACCCAAAATTTTTGCGATTTTCACAGAATTTTTTTCAAAAGCCGATTCCAAAGCAACTAATAGAGCTTTGCGATCGCAATCACTTCCAGAATCTGCCCCACGAAGTCTACTTTCATGATAAAGCACGAGGAACCTGCCAAAGTTAAACCATTTGGCCAGGAGAGCCCTTTTTTGAAGGCATGTGCTCGATTTCGTCGCCAAATTTTTTTGTCGAATTTTACGCCCTCTCATTTTTAAAAGTCGATTCCACAGCAGCTAATAGAGCTTTGCGATCGCAATCACTTCCAGAATGTGCAAAAGATATTCTAGTTTCATAACAGACCAGCAGGGACCTGCCAAAGTTAAACCATTTGGCCAGGAGAGCCCTTTTATGCAGACTTTTGCCAGATTTCGATACCCAAAATTTTTGCGATTTTCACAGAATTTTTTTCAAAAGCCGATTCCAAAGCAACTAATAGAGCTTTGCGATCGCAATCACTTCCAGAATCTGCCCCACGAAGTCTACTTTCATGATAAAGCACGAGGAACCTGCCAAAGTTAAACCATTTGGCCAGGAGAGCCCTTTTTTGAAGGCATGTGCTCGATTTCGTCGCCAAATTTTTTTGTCGAATTTTACGCCCTCTCATTTTTAAAAGTCGATTCCACAGCAGCTAATAGAGCTTTTCGATCGCAATCACTTCCAGAATGTGCAAAAGAAAGATATTCTAGTTTCATAACAGACCAGCAGGGACCTGCCAAAGTTAAACCATTTGGCCAGGAGAGCCCTTTTATGCAGACTTTTGCCAGATTTCGATACCCAAAATTTTTGCGATTTTCACAGAATTTTTTTCAAAAGCCGATTCCAAAGCAACTAATAGAGCTTTGCGATCGCAATCACTTCCAGAATCTGCCCCACGAAGTCTACTTTCATGATAAAGCACGAGGAACCTGCCAAAGTTAAACCATTTGGCCAGGAGAGCCCTTTTTTGAAGGCATGTGCTCGATTTCGTCGCCAAATTTTTTTGTCGAATTTTACGCCCTCTCATTTTTAAAAGTCGATTCCACAGCAGCTAATAGAGCTTTGCGATCGCAATCACTTCCAGAATGTGCAAAACGATATTCTAGTTTCATAACAGACCAGCAGGGACCTGCCAAAGTTAAACCATTTGGCCAGGAGAGCCCTTTTATGCAGACTTTTGCCAGATTTCGATACCCAAAATTTTTGCGATTTTCACAGAATTTTTTTCAAAAGCCGATTCCAAAGCAACTAATAGAGCTTTGCGATCGCAATCACTTCCAGAATCTGCCCCACGAAGTCTACTTTCATGATAAAGCACGAGGAACCTGCCAAAGTTAAACCATTTGGCCAGGAGAGCCCTTTTTTGAAGGCATGTGCTCGATTTCGTCGCCAAATTTTTTTGTCGAATTTTACGCCCTCTCATTTTTAAAAGTCGATTCCACAGCAGCTAATAGAGCTTTGCGATCGCAATCACTTCCAGAATGTGCAAAAGATATTCTAGTTTCATAACAGACCAGCAGGGACCTGCCAAAGTTAAACCATTTGGCCAGGAGAGCCCTTTTATGCAGACTTTTGCCAGATTTCGATACCCAAAATTTTTGCGATTTTCACAGAATTTTTTTCAAAAGCCGATTCCAAAGCAACTAATAGAGCTTTGCGATCGCAATCACTTCCAGAATCTGCCCCACGAAGTCTACTTTCATGATAAAGCACGAGGAACCTGCCAAAGTTAAACCATTTGGCCAGGAGAGCCCTTTTTTGAAGGCATGTGCTCGATTTCGTCGCCAAATTTTTTTGTCGAATTTTACGCCCTCTCATTTTTAAAAGTCGATTCCACAGCAGCTAATAGAGCTTTGCGATCGCAATCACTTCCAGAATGTGCAAAAGATATTCTAGTTTCATAACAGACCAGCAGGGACCTGCCAAAGTTAAACCATTTGGCCAGGAGAGCCCTTTTATGCAGACTTTTGCCAGATTTCGATACCCAAAATTTTTGCGATTTTCACAGAATTTTTTTCAAAAGCCGATTCCAAAGCAACTAATAGAGCTTTGCGATCGCAATCACTTCCAGAATCTGCCCCACGAAGTCTACTTTCATGATAAAGCACGAGGAACCTGCCAAAGTTAAACCATTTGGCCAGGAGAGCCCTTTTTTGAAGGCATGTGCTCGATTTCGTCGCCAAATTTTTTTGTCGAATTTTACGCCCTCTCATTTTTAAAAGTCGATTCCACAGCAGCTAATAGAGCTTTGCGATCGCAATCACTTCCAGAATGTGCAAAAGATATTCTAGTTTCATAACAGACCAGCAGGGACCTGCCAAAGTTAAACCATTTGGCCAGGAGAGCCCTTTTATGCAGACTTTTGCCAGATTTCGATACCCAAAATTTTTGCGATTTTCACAGAATTTTTTTCAAAAGCCGATTCCAAAGCAACTAATAGAGCTTTGCGATCGCAATCACTTCCAGAATCTGCCCCACGAAGTCTACTTTCATGATAAAGCACGAGGAACCTGCCAAAGTTAAACCATTTGGCCAGGAGAGCCCTTTTTTGAAGGCATGTGCTCGATTTCGTCGCCAAATTTTTTTGTCGAATTTTACGCCCTCTCATTTTTAAAAGTCGATTCCACAGCAGCTAATAGAGCTTTGCGATCGCAATCACTTCCAGAATGTGCAAAAGATATTCTAGTTTCATAACAGACCAGCAGGGACCTGCCAAAGTTAAACCATTTGGCCAGGAGA
Source organism: Salticus scenicus (assembly GCA_963930645.1). NCBI lineage: Eukaryota > Metazoa > Arthropoda > Arachnida > Araneae > Salticidae > Salticus > Salticus scenicus. The sequence goes on along the minus strand of CAWVNO010002981.1, from coordinate 16,960 downwards.
GCCCTTTTATGCAGACTTTTGCCAGATTTCGATACCCAAAATTTTTGCGATTTTCACAGAATTTTTTTCAAAAGCCGATTCCAAAGCAACTAATAGAGCTTTGCGATCGCAATCACTTCCAGAATCTGCCCCACGAAGTCTACTTTCATGATAAAGCACGAGGAACCTGCCAAAGTTAAACCATTTGGCCAGGAGAGCCCTTTTTTGAAGGCATGTGCTCGATTTCGTCGCCAAATTTTTTTGTCGAATTTTACGCCCTCTCATTTTTAAAAGTCGATTCCACAGCAGCTAATAGAGCTTTGCGATCGCAATCACTTCCAGAATGTGCAAAAGATATTCTAGTTTCATAACAGACCAGCAGGGGACCTGCCAAAGTTAAACCATTTGGCCAGGGAGAGCCCTTTTATGCAGACTTTTGCCAGATTTCGATACCCAAAATTTTTGCGATTTTCACAGAATTTTTTTCAAAAGCCGATTCCAAAGCAACTAATAGAGCTTTGCGATCGCAATCACTTCCAGAATCTGCCCCACGAAGTCTACTTTCATGATAAAGCACGAGGAACCTGCCAAAGTTAAACCATTTGGCCAGGAGAGCCCTTTTTTGAAGGCATGTGCTCGATTTCGTCGCCAAATTTTTTTGTCGAATTTTACGCCCTCTCATTTTTAAAAGTCGATTCCACAGCAGCTAATAGAGCTTTGCGATCGCAATCACTTCCAGAATGTGCAAAAGATATTCTAGTTTCATAACAGACCAGCAGGGACCTGCCAAAGTTAAACCATTTGCCAGGAGAGCCCTTTTATGCAGACTTTTGCCAGATTTCGATACCCAAAATTTTTGCGATTTTCACAGAATTTTTTTCAAAAGCCGATTCCAAAGCAACTAATAGAGCTTTGCGATCGCAATCACTTCCAGAATCTGCCCCACGAAGTCTACTTTCATGATAAAGCACGAGGAACCTGCCAAAGTTAAACCATTTGGCCAGGAGAGCCCTTTTTTGAAGGCATGTGCTCGATTTCGTCGCCAAATTTTTTTGTCGAATTTTACGCCCTCTCATTTTTAAAAGTCGATTCCACAGCAGCTAATAGAGCTTTGCGATCGCAATCACTTCCAGAATGTGCAAAAGATATTCTAGTTTCATAACAGACCAGCAGGGACCTGCCAAAGTTAAACCATTTGGCCAGGAGAGCCCTTTTATGCAGACTTTTGCCAGATTTCGATACCCAAAATTTTTGCGATTTTCACAGAATTTTTTTCAAAAGCCGATTCCAAAGCAACTAATAGAGCTTTGCGATCGCAATCACTTCCAGAATCTGCCCCACGAAGTCTACTTTCATGATAAAGCACGAGGAACCTGCCAAAGTTAAACCATTTGGCCAGGAGAGCCCTTTTTTGAAGGCATGTGCTCGATTTCGTCGCCAAATTTTTTTGTCGAATTTTACGCCCTCTCATTTTTAAAAGTCGATTCCACAGCAGCTAATAGAGCTTTGCGATCGCAATCACTTCCAGAATGTGCAAAAGATATTCTAGTTTCATAACAGACCAGCAGGGACCTGCCAAAGTTAAACCATTTGGCCAGGAGAGCCCTTTTATGCAGACTTTTGCCAGATTTCGATACCCAAAATTTTTGCGATTTTCACAGAATTTTTTTCAAAAGCCGATTCCAAAGCAACTAATAGAGCTTTGCGATCGCAATCACTTCCAGAATCTGCCCCACGAAGTCTACTTTCATGATAAAGCACGAGGAACCTGCCAAAGTTAAACCATTTGGCCAGGAGAGCCCTTTTTTGAAGGCATGTGCTCGATTTCGTCGCCAAATTTTTTTGTCGAATTTTACGCCCTCTCATTTTTAAAAGTCGATTCCACAGCAGCTAATAGAGCTTTGCGATCGCAATCACTTCCAGAATGTGCAAAAGATATTCTAGTTTCATAACAGACCAGCAGGGACCTGCCAAAGTTAAACCATTTGGCCAGGAGAGCCCTTTTATGCAGACTTTTGCCAGATTTCGATACCCAAAATTTTTGCGATTTTCACAGAATTTTTTTCAAAAGCCGATTCCAAAGCAACTAATAGAGCTTTGCGATCGCAATCACTTCCAGAATCTGCCCCACGAAGTCTACTTTCATGATAAAGCACGAGGAACCTGCCAAAGTTAAACCATTTGGCCAGGAGAGCCCTTTTTTGAAGGCATGTGCTCGATTTCGTCGCCAAATTTTTTTGTCGAATTTTACGCCCTCTCATTTTTAAAAGTCGATTCCACAGCAGCTAATAGAGCTTTGCGATCGCAATCACTTCCAGAATGTGCAAAAGATATTCTAGTTTCATAACAGACCAGCAGGGACCTGCCAAAGTTAAACCATTTGGCCAGGAGAGCCCTTTTATGCAGACTTTTGCCAGATTTCGATACCCAAAATTTTTGCGATTTTCACAGAATTTTTTTCAAAAGCCGATTCCAAAGCAACTAATAGAGCTTTGCGATCGCAATCACTTCCAGAATCTGCCCCACGAAGTCTACTTTCATGATAAAGCACGAGGAACCTGCCAAAGTTAAACCATTTGGCCAGGAGAGCCCTTTTTGAAGGCATGTGCTCGATTTCGTCGCCAAATTTTTTTGTCGAATTTTACGCCCTCTCATTTTTAAAAGTCGATTCCACAGCAGCTAATAGAGCTTTGCGATCGCAATCACTTCCAGAATGTGCAAAAGATATTCTAGTTTCATAACAGACCAGCAGGGACCTGCCAAAGTTAAACCATTTGGCCAGGAGAGCCCTTTTATGCAGACTTTTGCCAGATTTCGATACCCAAAATTTTTGCGATTTTCACAGAATTTTTTTCAAAAGCCGATTCCAAAGCAACTAATAGAGCTTTGCGATCGCAATCACTTCCAGAATCTGCCCCACGAAGTCTACTTTCATGATAAAGCACGAGGAACCTGCCAAAGTTAAACCATTTGGCCAGGAGAGCCCTTTTTTGAAGGCATGTGCTCGATTTCGTCGCCAAATTTTTTTGTCGAATTTTACGCCCTCTCATTTTTAAAAGTCGATTCCACAGCAGCTAATAGAGCTTTGCGATCGCAATCACTTCCAGAATGTGCAAAAGATATTCTAGTTTCATAACAGACCAGCAGGGACCTGCCAAAGTTAAACCATTTGGCCAGGAGAGCCCTTTTATGCAGACTTTTGCCAGATTTCGATACCCAAATTTTTGCGATTTTCACAGAATTTTTTTCAAAAGCCGATTCCAAAGCAACTAATAGAGCTTTGCGATCGCAATCACTTCCAGAATCTGCCCCACGAAGTCTACTTTCATGATAAAGCACGAGGAACCTGCCAAAGTTAAACCATTTGGCAGGAGAGCCCTTTTTTGAAGGCATGTGCTCGATTTCGTCGCCAAATTTTTTTGTCGAATTTTACGCCCTCTCATTTTTAAAAGTCGATTCCACAGCAGCTAATAGAGCTTTGCGATCGCAATCACTTCCAGAATGTGCAAAAGATATTCTAGTTTCATAACAGACCAGCAGGGACCTGCCAAAGTTAAACCATTTGGCCAGGAGAGCCCTTTTATGCAGACTTTTGCCAGATTTCGATACCCAAAATTTTTGCGATTTTCACAGAATTTTTTTCAAAAGCCGATTCCAAAGCAACTAATAGAGCTTTGCGATCGCAATCACTTCCAGAATCTGCCCCACGAAGTCTACTTTCATGATAAAGCACGAGGAACCTGCCAAAGTTAAACCATTTGGCCAGGAGAGCCCTTTTTTGAAGGCATGTGCTCGATTTCGTCGCCAAATTTTTTTGTCGAATTTTACGCCCTCTCATTTTTAAAAGTCGATTCCACAGCAGCTAATAGAGCTTTGCGATCGCAATCACTTCCAGAATGTGCAAAAGATATTCTAGTTTCATAACAGACCAGCAGGGACCTGCCAAAGTTAAACCATTTGGCCAGGAGAGCCCTTTTATGCAGACTTTTGCCAGATTTCGATACCAAAATTTTTGCGATTTTCACAGAATTTTTTCAAAAGCCGATTCCAAAGCAACTAATAGAGCTTTGCGATCGCAATCACTTCCAGAATCTGCCCCACGAAGTCTACTTTCATGATAAAGCACGAGGAACCTGCCAAAGTTAAACCATTTGGCCAGGAGAGCCCTTTTTTGAAGGCATGTGCTCGATTTCGTCGCCAAATTTTTTTGTCGAATTTTACGCCCTCTCATTTTAAAAGTCGATTCCACAGCAGCTAATAGAGCTTTGCGATCGCAATCACTTCCAGAATGTGCAAAAGATATTCTAGTTTCATAACAGACCAGCAGGGACCTGCCAAAGTTAAACCATTTGGCCAGGAGAGCCCTTTTATGCAGACTTTTGCCAGATTTCGATACCCAAAATTTTTGCGATTTTCACAGAATTTTTTTCAAAAGCCGATTCCAAAGCAACTAATAGAGCTTTGCGATCGCAATCACTTCCAGAATCTGCCCCACGAAGTCTACTTTCATGATAAAGCACGAGGAACCCTGCCAAAGTTAAACCATTTGGCCAGGAGAGCCCTTTTTTGAAGGCATGTGCTCGATTTCGTCGCCAAATTTTTTTGTCGAATTTTACGCCCTCTCATTTTTAAAAGTCGATTCCACAGCAGCTAATAGAGCTTTGCGATCGCAATCACTTCCAGAATGTGCAAAAGATATTCTAGTTTCATAACAGACCAGCAGGGACCTGCCAAAGTTAAACCATTTGGCCAGGAGAGCCCTTTTATGCAGACTTTTGCCAGATTTCGATACCCAAAATTTTTGCGATTTTCACAGAATTTTTTTCAAAAGCCGATTCCAAAGCAACTAATAGAGCTTTGCGATCGCAATCACTTCCAGAATCTGCCCCACGAAGTCTACTTTCATGATAAAGCACGAGGAACCTGCCAAAGTTAAACCATTTGGCCAGGAGAGCCCTTTTTTGAAGGCATGTGCTCGATTTCGTCGCCAAATTTTTTTGTCGAATTTTACGCCCTCTCATTTTTAAAAGTCGATTCCACAGCAGCTAATAGAGCTTTGCGATCGCAATCACTTCCAGAATGTGCAAAAGATATTCTAGTTTCATAACAGACCAGCAGGGACCTGCCAAAGTTAAACCATTTGGCCAGGAGAGCCCTTTTATGCAGACTTTTGCCAGATTTCGATACCCAAAATTTTTGCGATTTTCACAGAATTTTTTTCAAAAGCCGATTCCAAAGCAACTAATAGAGCTTTGCGATCGCAATCACTTCCAGAATCTGCCCCACGAAGTCTACTTTCATGATAAAGCACGAGGAACCTGCCAAAGTTAAACCATTTGGCCAGGAGAGCCCTTTTTTGAAGGCATGTGCTCGATTTCGTCGCCAAATTTTTTTGTCGAATTTTACGCCCTCTCATTTTTAAAAGTCGATTCCACAGCAGCTAATAGAGCTTTGCGATCGCAATCACTTCCAGAATGTGCAAAAGATATTCTAGTTTCATAACAGACCAGCAGGGACCTGCCAAAGTTAAACCATTTGCCAGGAGAGCCCTTTTATGCAGACTTTTGCCAGATTTCGATACCCAAAATTTTTGCGATTTTCACAGAATTTTTTTCAAAAGCCGATTCCAAAGCAACTAATAGAGCTTTGCGATCGCAATCACTTCCAGAATCTGCCCCACGAAGTCTACTTTCATGATAAAGCACGAGGAACCTGCCAAAGTTAAACCATTTGGCCAGGAGAGCCCTTTTTTGAAGGCATGTGCTCGATTTCGTCGCCAAATTTTTTTGTCGAATTTTACGCCCTCTCATTTTTAAAAGTCGATTCCACAGCAGCTAATAGAGCTTTGCGATCGCAATCACTTCCAGAATGTGCAAAAGATATTCTAGTTTCATAACAGACCAGCAGGGACCTGCCAAAGTTAAACCATTTGGCCAGGAGAGCCCTTTTATGCAGACTTTTGCCAGATTTCGATACCCAAAATTTTTGCGATTTTCACAGAATTTTTTTCAAAAGCCGATTCCAAAGCAACTAATAGAGCTTTGCGATCGCAATCACTTCCAGAATCTGCCCCACGAAGTCTACTTTCATGATAAAGCACGAGGAACCTGCCAAAGTTAAACCATTTGGCCAGGAGAGCCCTTTTTTGAAGGCATGTGCTCGATTTCGTCGCCAAATTTTTTTGTCGAATTTTACGCCCTCTCATTTTTAAAAGTCGATTCCACAGCAGCTAATAGAGCTTTGCGATCGCAATCACTTCCAGAATGTGCAAAAGATATTCTAGTTTCATAACAGACCAGCAGGGACCTGCCAAAGTTAAACCATTTGGCCAGGAGAGCCCTTTTATGCAGACTTTTGCCAGATTTCGATACCCAAAATTTTTGCGATTTTCACAGAATTTTTTTCAAAAGCCGATTCCAAAGCAACTAATAGAGCTTTGCGATCGCAATCACTTCCAGAATCTGCCCCACGAAGTCTACTTTCATGATAAAGCACGAGGAACCTGCCAAAGTTAAACCATTTGGCCAGGAGAGCCCTTTTTTGAAGGCATGTGCTCGATTTCGTCGCCAAATTTTTTTGTCGAATTTTACGCCCTCTCATTTTTAAAAGTCGATTCCACAGCAGCTAATAGAGCTTTGCGATCGCAATCACTTCCAGAATGTGCAAAAGATATTCTAGTTTCATAACAGACCAGCAGGGACCTGCCAAAGTTAAACCATTTGGCCAGGAGAGCCCTTTTATGCAGACTTTTGCCAGATTTCGATACCCAAAATTTTTGCGATTTTCACAGAATTTTTTTCAAAAGCCGATTCCAAAGCAACTAATAGAGCTTTGCGATCGCAATCACTTCCAGAATCTGCCCCACGAAGTCTACTTCATGATAAAGCACGAGGAACCTGCCAAAGTTAAACCATTTGGCCAGGAGAGCCCTTTTTGAAGGCATGTGCTCGATTTCGTCGCCAAATTTTTTTGTCGAATTTTACGCCCTCTCATTTTTAAAAGTCGATTCCACAGCAGCTAATAGAGCTTTGCGATCGCAATCACTTCCAGAATGTGCAAAAGATATTCTAGTTTCATAACAGACCAGCAGGGACCTGCCAAAGTTAAACCATTTGGCCAGGAGAGCCCTTTTATGCAGACTTTTGCCAGATTTCGATACCCAAAATTTTTGCGATTTTCACAGAATTTTTTTCAAAAGCCGATTCCAAAGCAACTAATAGAGCTTTGCGATCGCAATCACTTCCAGAATCTGCCCCACGAAGTCTACTTTCATGATAAAGCACGAGGAACCTGCCAAAGTTAAACCATTTGGCCAGGAGAGCCCTTTTTTGAAGGCATGTGCTCGATTTCGTCGCCAAATTTTTTTGTCGAATTTTACGCCCTCTCATTTTTAAAAGTCGATTCCACAGCAGCTAATAGAGCTTTGCGATCGCAATCACTTCCAGAATGTGCAAAAGATATTCTAGTTTCATAACAGACCAGCAGGGACCTGCCAAAGTTAAACCATTTGGCCAGGAGAGCCCTTTTATGCAGACTTTTGCCAGATTTCGATACCCAAAATTTTTGCGATTTTCACAGAATTTTTTTCAAAAGCCGATTCCAAAGCAACTAATAGAGCTTTGCGATCGCAATCACTTCCAGAATCTGCCCCACGAAGTCTACTTTCATGATAAAGCACGAGGAACCTGCCAAAGTTAAACCATTTGGCCAGGAGAGCCCTTTTTGAAGGCATGTGCTCGATTTCGTCGCCAAATTTTTTTGTCGAATTTTACGCCCTCTCATTTTTAAAAGTCGATTCCACAGCAGCTAATAGAGCTTTGCGATCGCAATCACTTCCAGAATGTGCAAAAGATATTCTAGTTTCATAACAGACCAGCAGGGACCTGCCAAAGTTAAACCATTTGGCCAGGAGAGCCCTTTTATGCAGACTTTTGCCAGATTTCGATACCCAAAATTTTTGCGATTTTCACAGAATTTTTTTCAAAAGCCGATTCCAAAGCAACTAATAGAGCTTTGCGATCGCAATCACTTCCAGAATCTGCCCCACGAAGTCTACTTTCATGATAAAGCACGAGGAACCTGCCAAAGTTAAACCATTTGGCCAGGAGAGCCCTTTTTTGAAGGCATGTGCTCGATTTCGTCGCCAAATTTTTTTGTCGAATTTTACGCCCTCTCATTTTTAAAAGTCGATTCCACAGCAGCTAATAGAGCTTTGCGATCGCAATCACTTCCAGAATGTGCAAAAGATATTCTAGTTTCATAACAGACCAGCAGGGACCTGCCAAAGTTAAACCATTTGGCCAGGAGAGCCCTTTTATGCAGACTTTTGCCAGATTTCGATACCCAAAATTTTTGCGATTTTCACAGAATTTTTTTCAAAAGCCGATTCCAAAGCAACTAATAGAGCTTTGCGATCGCAATCACTTCCAGAATCTGCCCCACGAAGTCTACTTTCATGATAAAGCACGAGGAACCTGCCAAAGTTAAACCATTTGGCCAGGAGAGCCCTTTTTTGAAGGCATGTGCTCGATTTCGTCGCCAAATTTTTTTGTCGAATTTTACGCCCTCTCATTTTTAAAAGTCGATTCCACAGCAGCTAATAGAGCTTTGCGATCGCAATCACTTCCAGAATGTGCAAAAGATATTCTAGTTTCATAACAGACCAGCAGGGACCTGCCAAAGTTAAACCATTTGGCCAGGAGAGCCCTTTTATGCAGACTTTTGCCAGATTTCGATACCCAAAATTTTTGCGATTTTCACAGAATTTTTTTCAAAAGCCGATTCCAAAGCAACTAATAGAGCTTTGCGATCGCAATCACTTCCAGAATCTGCCCCACGAAGTCTACTTTCATGATAAAGCACGAGGAACCTGCCAAAGTTAAACCATTTGGCCAGGAGAGCCCTTTTTTGAAGGCATGTGCTCGATTTCGTCGCCAAATTTTTTTGTCGAATTTTACGCCCTCTCATTTTTAAAAGTCGATTCCACAGCAGCTAATAGAGCTTTGCGATCGCAATCACTTCCAGAATGTGCAAAAGATATTCTAGTTTCATAACAGACCAGCAGGGACCTGCCAAAGTTAAACCATTTGGCCAGGAGAGCCCTTTTATGCAGACTTTTGCCAGATTTCGATACCCAAAATTTTTGCGATTTTCACAGAATTTTTTCAAAAGCCGATTCCAAAGCAACTAATAGAGCTTTGCGATCGCAATCACTTCCAGAATCTGCCCCACGAAGTCTACTTTCATGATAAAGCACGAGGAACCTGCCAAAGTTAAACCATTTGGCCAGGAGAGCCCTTTTTTGAAGGCATGTGCTCGATTTCGTCGCCAAATTTTTTTGTCGAATTTTACGCCCTCTCATTTTTAAAAGTCGATTCCACAGCAGCTAATAGAGCTTTGCGATCGCAATCACTTCCAGAATGTGCAAAAGATATTCTAGTTTCATAACAGACCAGCAGGGACCTGCCAAAGTTAAACCATTTGCCAGGAGAGCCCTTTTATGCAGACTTTTGCCAGATTTCGATACCCAAAATTTTTGCGATTTTCACAGAATTTTTTTCAAAAGCCGATTCCAAAGCAACTAATAGAGCTTTGCGATCGCAATCACTTCCAGAATCTGCCCCACGAAGTCTACTTTCATGATAAAGCACGAGGAACCTGCCAAAGTTAAACCATTTGGCCAGGAGAGCCCTTTTTTGAAGGCATGTGCTCGATTTCGTCGCCAAATTTTTTTGTCGAATTTTACGCCCTCTCATTTTTAAAAGTCGATTCCACAGCAGCTAATAGAGCTTTGCGATCGCAATCACTTCCAGAATGTGCAAAAGATATTCTAGTTTCATAACAGACCAGCAGGGACCTGCCAAAGTTAAACCATTTGGCCAGGAGAGCCCTTTTATGCAGACTTTTGCCAGATTTCGATACCCAAAATTTTTGCGATTTTCACAGAATTTTTTTCAAAAGCCGATTCCAAAGCAACTAATAGAGCTTTGCGATCGCAATCACTTCCAGAATCTGCCCCACGAAGTCTACTTTCATGATAAAGCACGAGGAACCTGCCAAAGTTAAACCATTTGGCCAGGAGAGCCCTTTTTTGAAGGCATGTGCTCGATTTCGTCGCCAAATTTTTTTGTCGAATTTTACGCCCTCTCATTTTTAAAAGTCGATTCCACAGCAGCTAATAGAGCTTTGCGATCGCAATCACTTCCAGAATGTGCAAAAGATATTCTAGTTTCATAACAGACCAGCAGGGACCTGCCAAAGTTAAACCATTTGGCCAGGAGAGCCCTTTTATGCAGACTTTTGCCAGATTTCGATACCCAAAATTTTTGCGATTTTCACAGAATTTTTTTCAAAAGCCGATTCCAAAGCAACTAATAGAGCTTTGCGATCGCAATCACTTCCAGAATCTGCCCCACGAAGTCTACTTTCATGATAAAGCACGAGGAACCTGCCAAAGTTAAACCATTTGGCCAGGAGAGCCCTTTTTTGAAGGCATGTGCTCGATTTCGTCGCCAAATTTTTTTGTCGAATTTTACGCCCTCTCATTTTTAAAAGTCGATTCCACAGCAGCTAATAGAGCTTTGCGATCGCAATCACTTCCAGAATGTGCAAAAGATATTCTAGTTTCATAACAGACCAGCAGGGACCTGCCAAAGTTAAACCATTTGGCCAGGAGAGCCCTTTTATGCAGACTTTTGCCAGATTTCGATACCCAAAATTTTTGCGATTTTCACAGAATTTTTTTCAAAAGCCGATTCCAAAGCAACTAATAGAGCTTTGCGATCGCAATCACTTCCAGAATCTGCCCCACGAAGTCTACTTTCATGATAAAGCACGAGGAACCTGCCAAAGTTAAACCATTTGGCCAGGAGAGCCCTTTTTTGAAGGCATGTGCTCGATTTCGTCGCCAAATTTTTTTGTCGAATTTTACGCCCTCTCATTTTTAAAAGTCGATTCCACAGCAGCTAATAGAGCTTTGCGATCGCAATCACTTCCAGAATGTGCAAAAGATATTCTAGTTTCATAACAGACCAGCAGGGACCTGCCAAAGTTAAACCATTTGGCCAGGAGAGCCTTTTATGCAGACTTTTGCCAGATTTCGATACCCAAAATTTTTGCGATTTTCACAGAATTTTTTTCAAAAGCCGATTCCAAAGCAACTAATAGAGCTTTGCGATCGCAATCACTTCCAGAATCTGCCCCACGAAGTCTACTTTCATGATAAAGCACGAGGAACCTGCCAAAGTTAAACCATTTGGCCAGGAGAGCCCTTTTTTGAAGGCATGTGCTCGATTTCGTCGCCAAATTTTTTTGTCGAATTTTACGCCCTCTCATTTTTAAAAGTCGATTCCACAGCAGCTAATAGAGCTTTGCGATCGCAATCACTTCCAGAATGTGCAAAAGATATTCTAGTTTCATAACAGACCAGCAGGGACCTGCCAAAGTTAAACCATTTGGCCAGGAGAGCCCTTTTATGCAGACTTTTGCCAGATTTCGATACCCAAAATTTTTGCGATTTTCACAGAATTTTTTTCAAAAGCCGATTCCAAAGCAACTAATAGAGCTTTGCGATCGCAATCACTTCCAGAATCTGCCCCACGAAGTCTACTTTCATGATAAAGCACGAGGAACCTGCCAAAGTTAAACCATTTGGCCAGGAGAGCCCTTTTTTGAAGGCATGTGCTCGATTTCGTCGCCAAATTTTTTTGTCGAATTTTACGCCCTCTCATTTTTAAAAGTCGATTCCACAGCAGCTAATAGAGCTTTGCGATCGCAATCACTTCCAGAATGTGCAAAAGATATTCTAGTTTCATAACAGACCAGCAGGGACCTGCCAAAGTTAAACCATTTGGCCAGGAGAGCCCTTTTATGCAGACTTTTGCCAGATTTCGATACCCAAAATTTTTGCGATTTTCACAGAATTTTTTTCAAAAGCCGATTCCAAAGCAACTAATAGAGCTTTGCGATCGCAATCACTTCCAGAATCTGCCCCACGAAGTCTACTTTCATGATAAAGCACGAGGAACCTGCCAAAGTTAAACCATTTGGCCAGGAGAGCCCTTTTTTGAAGGCATGTGCTCGATTTCGTCGCCAAATTTTTTTGTCGAATTTTACGCCCTCTCATTTTTAAAAGTCGATTCCACAGCAGCTAATAGAGCTTTGCGATCGCAATCACTTCCAGAATGTGCAAAAGATATTCTAGTTTCATAACAGACCAGCAGGGACCTGCCAAAGTTAAACCATTTGGCCAGGAGAGCCCTTTTATGCAGACTTTTGCCAGATTTCGATACCCAAAATTTTTGCGATTTTCACAGAATTTTTTTCAAAAGCCGATTCCAAAGCAACTAATAGAGCTTTGCGATCGCAATCACTTCCAGAATCTGCCCCACGAAGTCTACTTTCATGATAAAGCACGAGGAACCTGCCAAAGTTAAACCATTTGGCCAGGAGAGCCCTTTTTTGAAGGCATGTGCTCGATTTCGTCGCCAAATTTTTTTGTCGAATTTTACGCCCTCTCATTTTTAAAAGTCGATTCCACAGCAGCTAATAGAGCTTTGCGATCGCAATCACTTCCAGAATGTGCAAAAGATATTCTAGTTTCATAACAGACCAGCAGGGACCTGCCAAAGTTAAACCATTTGGCCAGGAGAGCCCTTTTATGCAGACTTTTGCCAGATTTCGATACCCAAAATTTTTGCGATTTTCACAGAATTTTTTTCAAAAGCCGATTCCAAAGCAACTAATAGAGCTTTGCGATCGCAATCACTTCCAGAATCTGCCCCACGAAGTCTACTTTCATGATAAAGCACGAGGAACCTGCCAAAGTTAAACCATTTGGCCAGGAGAGCCCTTTTTTGAAGGCATGTGCTCGATTTCGTCGCCAAATTTTTTTGTCGAATTTTACGCCCTCTCATTTTTAAAAGTCGATTCCACAGCAGCTAATAGAGCTTTGCGATCGCAATCACTTCCAGAATGTGCAAAAGATATTCTAGTTTCATAACAGACCAGCAGGGACCTGCCAAAGTTAAACCATTTGGCCAGGAGAGCCCTTTTATGCAGACTTTTGCCAGATTTCGATACCCAAAATTTTTGCGATTTTCACAGAATTTTTTTCAAAAGCCGATTCCAAAGCAACTAATAGAGCTTTGCGATCGCAATCACTTCCAGAATCTGCCCCACGAAGTCTACTTTCATGATAAAGCACGAGGAACCTGCCAAAGTTAAACCATTTGGCCAGGAGAGCCCTTTTTTGAAGGCATGTGCTCGATTTCGTCGCCAAATTTTTTTGTCGAATTTTACGCCCTCTCATTTTAAAAGTCGATTCCACAGCAGCTAATAGAGCTTTGCGATCGCAATCACTTCCAGAATGTGCAAAAGATATTCTAGTTTCATAACAGACCAGCAGGGACCTGCCAAAGTTAAACCATTTGGCCAGGAGAGCCCTTTTATGCAGACTTTTGCCAGATTTCGATACCCAAAATTTTTGCGATTTTCACAGAATTTTTTTCAAAAGCCGATTCCAAAGCAACTAATAGAGCTTTGCGATCGCAATCACTTCCAGAATCTGCCCCACGAAGTCTACTTTCATGATAAAGCACGAGGAACCTGCCAAAGTTAAACCATTTGGCCAGGAGAGCCCTTTTTTGAAGGCATGTGCTCGATTTCGTCGCCAAATTTTTTTGTCGAATTTTACGCCCTCTCATTTTTAAAAGTCGATTCCACAGCAGCTAATAGAGCTTTGCGATCGCAATCACTTCCAGAATGTGCAAAAGATATTCTAGTTTCATAACAGACCAGCAGGGACCTGCCAAAGTTAAACCATTTGGCCAGGAGAGCCCTTTTATGCAGACTTTTGCCAGATTTCGATACCCAAAATTTTTGCGATTTTCACAGAATTTTTTTCAAAAGCCGATTCCAAAGCAACTAATAGAGCTTTGCGATCGCAATCACTTCCAGAATCTGCCCCACGAAGTCTACTTTCATGATAAAGCACGAGGAACCTGCCAAAGTTAAACCATTTGGCCAGGAGAGCCCTTTTTTGAAGGCATGTGCTCGATTTCGTCGCCAATTTTTTTGTCGAATTTTACGCCCTCTCATTTTTAAAAGTCGATTCCACAGCAGCTAATAGAGCTTTGCGATCGCAATCACTTCCAGAATGTGCAAAAGATATTCTAGTTTCATAACAGACCAGCAGGACCTGCCAAAGTTAAACCATTTGGCCAGGAGAGCCCTTTTATGCAGACTTTTGCCAGATTTCGATACCCAAAATTTTTGCGATTTTCACAGAATTTTTTTCAAAAGCCGATTCCAAAGCAACTAATAGAGCTTTGCGATCGCAATCACTTCCAGAATCTGCCCCACGAAGTCTACTTTCATGATAAAGCACGAGGAACCTGCCAAAGTTAAACCATTTGGCCAGGAGAGCCCTTTTTTGAAGGCATGTGCTCGATTTCGTCGCCAAATTTTTTTGTCGAATTTTACGCCCTCTCATTTTTAAAAGTCGATTCCACAGCAGCTAATAGAGCTTTGCGATCGCAATCACTTCCAGAATGTGCAAAAGATATTCTAGTTTCATAACAGACCAGCAGGACCTGCCAAAGTTAAACCATTTGGCCAGGAGAGCCCTTTTATGCAGACTTTTGCCAGATTTCGATACCCAAAATTTTTGCGATTTTCACAGAATTTTTTTCAAAAGCCGATTCCAAAGCAACTAATAGAGCTTTGCGATCGCAATCACTTCCAGAATCTGCCCCACGAAGTCTACTTTCATGATAAAGCACGAGGAACCTGCCAAAGTTAAACCATTTGGCCAGGAGAGCCCTTTTTTGAAGGCATGTGCTCGATTTCGTCGCCAAATTTTTTTGTCGAATTTTACGCCCTCTCATTTTTAAAAGTCGATTCCACAGCAGCTAATAGAGCTTTGCGATCGCAATCACTTCCAGAATGTGCAAAAGATATTCTAGTTTCATAACAGACCAGCAGGGACCTGCCAAAGTTAAACCATTTGGCCAGGAGAGCCCTTTTATGCAGACTTTTGCCAGATTTCGATACCCAAAATTTTTGCGATTTTCACAGAATTTTTTCAAAGCCGATTCCAAAGCAACTAATAGAGCTTTGCGATCGCAATCACTTCCAGAATCTGCCCCACGAAGTCTACTTTCATGATAAAGCACGAGGAACCTGCCAAAGTTAAACCATTTGGCCAGGAGAGCCCTTTTTTGAAGGCATGTGCTCGATTTCGTCGCCAAATTTTTTTGTCGAATTTTACGCCCTCTCATTTTTAAAAGTCGATTCCACAGCAGCTAATAGAGCTTTGCGATCGCAATCACTTCCAGAATGTGCAAAAGATATTCTAGTTTCATAACAGACCAGCAGGGACCTGCCAAAGTTAAACCATTTGCCAGGAGAGCCCTTTTATGCAGACTTTTGCCAGATTTCGATACCCAAAATTTTTGCGATTTTCACAGAATTTTTTTCAAAAGCCGATTCCAAAGCAACTAATAGAGCTTTGCGATCGCAATCACTTCCAGAATCTGCCCCACGAAGTCTACTTTCATGATAAAGCACGAGGAACCTGCCAAAGTTAAACCATTTGGCCAGGAGAGCCCTTTTTTGAAGGCATGTGCTCGATTTCGTCGCCAAATTTTTTTGTCGAATTTTACGCCCTCTCATTTTTAAAAGTCGATTCCACAGCAGCTAATAGAGCTTTGCGATCGCAATCACTTCCAGAATGTGCAAAAGATATTCTAGTTTCATAACAGACCAGCAGGGACCTGCCAAAGTTAAACCATTTGGCCAGGAGAGCCCTTTTATGCAGACTTTTGCCAGATTTCGATACCCAAAATTTTTGCGATTTTCACAGAATTTTTTTCAAAAGCCGATTCCAAAGCAACTAATAGAGCTTTGCGATCGCAATCACTTCCAGAATCTGCCCCACGAAGTCTACTTTCATGATAAAGCACGAGGAACCTGCCAAAGTTAAACCATTTGCCAGGAGAGCCCTTTTTTGAAGGCATGTGCTCGATTTCGTCGCCAAATTTTTTTGTCGAATTTTACGCCCTCTCATTTTTAAAAGTCGATTCCACAGCAGCTAATAGAGCTTTGCGATCGCAATCACTTCCAGAATGTGCAAAAGATATTCTAGTTTCATAACAGACCAGCAGGGACCTGCCAAAGTTAAACCATTTGGCCAGGAGAGCCCTTTTATGCAGACTTTTGCCAGATTTCGATACCCAAAATTTTTGCGATTTTCACAGAATTTTTTTCAAAAGCCGATTCCAAAGCAACTAATAGAGCTTTGCGATCGCAATCACTTCCAGAATCTGCCCCACGAAGTCTACTTTCATGATAAAGCACGAGGAACCTGCCAAAGTTAAACCATTTGGCCAGGAGAGCCCTTTTTTGAAGGCATGTGCTCGATTTCGTCGCCAAATTTTTTTGTCGAATTTTACGCCCTCTCATTTTTAAAAGTCGATTCCACAGCAGCTAATAGAGCTTTGCGATCGCAATCACTTCCAGAATGTGCAAAAGATATTCTAGTTTCATAACAGACCAGCAGGGACCTGCCAAAGTTAAACCATTTGGCCAGGAGAGCCCTTTTATGCAGACTTTTGCCAGATTTCGATACCCAAAATTTTTGCGATTTTCACAGAATTTTTTTCAAAAGCCGATTCCAAAGCAACTAATAGAGCTTTGCGATCGCAATCACTTCCAGAATCTGCCCCACGAAGTCTACTTTCATGATAAAGCACGAGGAACCTGCCAAAGTTAAACCATTTGGCCAGGAGAGCCCTTTTTGAAGGCATGTGCTCGATTTCGTCGCCAAATTTTTTTGTCGAATTTTACGCCCTCTCATTTTTAAAAGTCGATTCCACAGCAGCTAATAGAGCTTTGCGATCGCAATCACTTCCAGAATGTGCAAAAGATATTCTAGTTTCATAACAGACCAGCAGGGACCTGCAAAGTTAAACCATTTGGCCAG
>CAWVNO010002980.1:0-18000 GCA_963930645.1 Salticus scenicus | reverse complement strand
AAAGTACAAATATTCATGAAATTTTAATTTAAAGAACAATTTTTATATATCACATTAGTTACAAATTACCTAGATTTTTGAAAAGTCTGATCAATGCTAGTTTAAGTAAGAATATTCATACATATTTATTTTCGTATAACCTGCAAAAAAGTCAGCAATTCTTGGTCAATCACATAAGTTTGTGCTATGAGAAAATTTGAGTATTTATCTGCATGAGAGAAAATCTTTCATGAAAACTGTCTTTCTCCTTTTCCTGTAAATGATTATCATTTATTTTTTAATAATTATGTATAATTACACTTATCATTTCCTCTTCTGCAATATGTTGAGTGATTGGTGATTCATCAGCATCAGTTAAAAACTGATTTGTCTCTTAATACAGCTGAATTTTTGCAATCCACTAATCAACAAATCAATTGTGACAATGTTTGTTTACATTGCAAATGATATGCGGATTTTAGGGTTGCGGATTTTTGAGAGTTGACTGTAATTTTTAGCACTAGTGTTGCCGAAGGAACATGATGAAATTCTATTTAATAATACTATCAGTATGTAATTTATTGGCTAACATTAGGCATTAGAGCTAGAATATTACTCTAATAATATTTTAGAAGACAAAATTGAATATGTTACCAAAAGGCAAGGGTTAAAATGTCATCATATTTACATTGTATTGTTTCTTGAAGTAAATGAATTAACTAATAAACAGTGATGTCGCTAGGCTTTCAAAATCATGGGTCCTCACATAAATTAATTGGCTAAGCTTTAGTATACGGCACCCATTGCTTATTGCCGATGTTTTGATCATGTGATGATGGTGATTCGAAACCCGAATCAGAGTATCGATACTTTTTTCCGTTGTATCGAAACGTAACAAAAAGATCTTCAATTGTTAAAGATCATTTATATCGTCTCTTCTACTTTTTTTAAAGCCGCCGCGGTATATGTAAGTGAGATTAATTCTAGATTTTATTGTTTTTAAATGATTTTACAAAGTTTAAAGCAAAATTTTTTCAGTGTATTTTTATATATATATTTTTAATAAATTTACGAAGAAAAAAAGGGTAGGGCATAATAGTCATTGCTTCAGTACAGATTCTTTTCATGCATCGTGATTTAATTAGGTGCATTCAGTGATTATTTATTTATTTATAATGCTTGCGTAGCAATCTACCATCGGAATACTCACCGTTACAGTAAATATTTCATGCATTTTCTGATTCATGCTCCTCGAAATAGGGGTGTCCAGTGATGATTGTTTTTGGTTTTAATGCTTGCGAAGCAAGCATACAGCAGCTAGTGTACTGATCACAGCTTATACAAATTTTCATGCATTTACTGATTCATGCATCGCTAATTAGGGGCCGTCCAGTGATGTTTTTTTTTTTTTTTGTTTTTATGCTTACGAAGCGAGCAAACAGCAGAAAACATAGTGACCGCGGCTCCATGAATTTTCATGCTTTTACTGATTCATGCTCCACGAATTAGGGGCGCCCAGTGATGTTTATTTTGGTTTTAATGCTCGCGAAGCGAGCAAACAGCAGAAAACATAGTGACCGCGGTTCCATGAATTTTCATGCTTTTACTGATTCATGCTCCACGAATTAGGGGCGTCCAGTGATGTTTTTTTTTATTTTAATGCTCACAAAGCGAGCAAACAGCAGAAAACATAGTGACTGCGGTTCCATGAATTTTCATGCTCCACGAATTAGGGGCATCCAGTGATGTTTTTTTTTTTGGTTTTAATGCTCGCGAAGCGAGCAAACAGCAGAAAACATAGTGAAACATAAAGAAAATGTTTCATAATAATGAAAAGTATTGTTTCATGACATTTTGATTTGATTCACGGCATTGTGAAACGATTCGCGGTACCGACTCACGAACTGAATCAAAACACCATCATACCACGTGATCAAAACATCGGCAACGGCAATAAGCAATGGGTGCTGTATAGTAAAGCTGTTCCAATTAATTTATATATTAAAGATATAAATTGAAATTTTATCTTATTGTAAATGAAAAACAGTTTTTTATGAATTTTTAACCAGCTCTTTTTGAGATTGTCTTAAAACTAATATTATGTAGGAAGTGGTTGCTGTTAAGAAACAAATGCAATAATTTTAAGAATGAAAATTATGCGTCCCTTGGGACACGCCACAATAAATTTTCCACGTCCTGTCTTCGATTTTCCACACAATAACAGCATCACTGAATACAACAAATAAATACTCCATCTATCATTTCCAGGCACCCGTGCCGAGACTGCCAAAAAAATCATTCATGAAACGCCACAGCTAACAGTACATATAAAAAGGTATTTCAGCAGTTACTTGTGATTAAATATAATTTATTTTGATCAGCGATGAAATATCTATATTTTAGAAACAAGCCGCAAGAATGTTAAATTTTATTTGACAATCAACCACAAAAATGTGCAAGTTTCATTAATTGATTATTAAAAACTGACATTTTACAGAGTCTATGCAGAAATTTTTTTAAACGAAAACAGACAAATTTATATTTAAATTATCAAATTAATTCATATTTCGAAATACTCACCTGATTCTTGTGTAGAACTGCTAAATAATTGAGTAATGAAAAACTATACAACTTGAAAAGTAAAATACTTACAAAAATAAATAGGACAATCCAAAGTTTTCGCAATTCCTTTTCTTCTTAAGCACTTCTGTTTATTATAATACTAAAGCTGTCTTTTCAAATTATTCCAGCATAATAGCCCTCTTTCAGCTTCAAATCCTTGTGAACACTATCCAGCTACATGGCAATTGATTTTTCTTAGTCATTTTCCTTCAATTCTTGAAAAAGTATTTTTGGAGGGAGCAGACACAATATATATAAATCCGAAAAAGAACCTAATTTGTTACGTCAATACATCAAAACTAACATAACAAATCAGTTCTCATTCAGACAAAGCCCACTTTAAAAATTAGAAATTCTCTTTATTCTTCATCTGGACAGGCTTTCGTTACAGATAAAATCTAAAAAAAACTAATGAGCTAATCGAAGTACAAAACTTTATATTACTTACAGTTATACAAAAATCAATATTCTATATATTTATTTCTAGCGAAATTTTTAAAAAGTAAATAAAGTGATTAAAAAATAATTACACTACTGTTAATTTTCTGAATGCAAATTCGGGCAGCATTTTATATAACACTGCTCTGCAAAAAAAAAATTGTGTCCTGATACCATTCCCGCTGATTATTATGTAAAATGACATCCTGAATCCAAATATGATCCTTATTTTGCCCAAACTAAAATTCAGTAGATAGAAAAATAATAAAAAAAAAAGGGCCTAATTTCATATTATCTAGAATGATTAAGAAATTAATGTAGCCGCTTTTTTACTCTGTTACTAAATACATAGTACTCATATAAAGTCAGACCTTGATATAGGGTATATAAATATAAAATTCTCAAATGCTTAAACATATAATTTCATTTTTTAAACTCTCAGATAAAAAATAAATTATAAAAATAACAAATTTGTATTTTAAGTAAAATATTGTATAAAAATGAAAACAATGCATTGAAATGACTTATTGATATAAATTATTAAAACACATTCCACTTATATTTATAAATTTTTTTACTCCCTATATTAGAAATGTTAAATAAAAGATTTCCATGCAAAGTACACATTACATAATCAATTTAAATTATTTTTAAGATTGTTTCTTCAAATAAAGATGAACTTGGCAAAATTTTGTAGGTAATTGTTTACAAAAGGTAATTATACAATCACATGTTCATAAAAACTTTCATTGAAAATAGTCTCCTTTGTTTTTAAACTTTAGGTTATAGAACATGAAATATATACACATATTTACATACCCCCCTCTTTAAATCTACATGATAATGCAATAATAATAATCAGCAACAGATTTACTTGGGAAACTATACAATACACTATGTAGTTAGGTTTTTTTTTTCTTTTAATTGATAAATAAAATGACATCTTCTACTTTTCAAATTATTAATTTAAGGGAAAATATATCGATTGCTAAGTTTAAAGTACAATTTATTGCTTTGACAGAATAATCTCATAAATTATTTATGCATCAAGCATAAATAATTCATTCAATTGCTTATATTATGTCCAGATTCGTCTATTTTTAATTTAGTTTTGTCTAGTGAAAGGACAATTTATAAAAAGTAGGAAAAACAACGATCCTTCCTGCAAAATTTACTACGGCCAAATTACTTAAGTCATTTGTAAAAGCAATAAAAATATAACTACAAAATAATATATAAAATGAAAGACGTAAATATCTCTTTAATCGTTCGCACTAAAAACCATATTTACATATTTTAATCCCTGGCAATATTGTTTAAGAATTCTAATGAAAATTTAATAAGACATTTCAACATTACACTCAAAGTACCCAAAACTTTCTTTTCTCATGCAGAAAACATTTTTTAAATGTAGTATATTTTTTTTTTATGATTGCATGACAAACGTAAACAAGACCTTTCAGATGTAGATTTAAAAGGCTTAGCAATCCTGTCAGTTTTGTTATGCAGTTTTTAAGCGAAATTTGATTGAAGGCTCTTCAGTAAGACTATTGTAAAAAGTCGAAACATAATAATTTATATTTACCTTGCTTATTTATCAATATTCATTCAATTTAAATTTAATATTACGTAAATATTTACTCAACAACATTCATCTAGCTCGCTTACCTTAGGAGCAGAAAACATTGATGGATTCTTTTAATTCCTGTTCTTTATTTCTCTTCAAGGCTTTCCTATATCCTGTATCGCACCCATACACAAAACATATTCTAGAGCTGGACATATTGCGATCAAATAATTAATTTAATATTTAAAAAAATGTAACTTTCACGAAGATGCTAATACAAAAACGGCATAAGAACTCACATCAGCGCCACTATGCGGTGGTTTGCGCGTTAGGCCCATATTTGCGGGAAATCGCCGTAGAGGAAATTCCTCCTTCTCTCTACCTTCATGGGCGTAATGTATTTGAATTCTCTTGGGTGTCCCTGTACATGAACCCATTTAGAATACCAAGTTAGAACTTTCTGCTATGATTTGTTTTTAAGATATGCTGATAACAGACAGACACACAGACCAACCACTAAAAACATGATTTTTGGATTCAGAGGACCTCAAAACGTGTAAATATAACAAAAACTCACTTTCAAAAATTTGACCCAAAAACAATACTTTCTCTACCTTATGGGTAAGAGAAAATAAAAAACATAAAATAAATGATTTTTATTTTTATTTTTGACATGATATTTTTAAAAAAATCTCAGATAAAATGTTCTTTAATTGTGAATCTTACAGTAAACCCTTTTCTGAATAGTCTCATTTAAGGTATTTGCACACACAGGACTAGAAAATAGATCAGTAATTCCAGGATTCTTTGTTAAATATCACTAAATGTTGCACCTCTAAATTTATACAAATGATGCTCAGTTAATTTAAAACATGCAGAAATACTGATTTTGGCTGCTTATGACCTTCTTTTGTTATTTAGTTATTCAAGTTGCTCCATACAAAAAAAAAAAAAAAAAAAAAAAAAAAAAAAATATATCAAGTAATATTTAATAGATTTAAAACAGCAACAAAAAAAATAAACCTAACCCAATTTATTATTATTATTATTATTATTATTATTATTATTTTGAGTAATAGATATATAATTCTGCTCAAAACAGAATTTAATTTAGTACATTACGACAATATTATTAGTCTATATTTAAATATAAAAACTTGAAGTCATTGTGTTGCATCAATTAGCAAAGGTTATTATATTCATTTTTTAAAATCTCTGTGTTAAAGCTGTCATATAGGTCCCCTTTGTCGTTTTTAAAATTTTTGTTTCTATTATTGCGATGAATTACAATGGCTATTTTAGTTGGGTAAGTAGACCTAGCATTAACCTTTTTTTAAAATTCGGTGCTAAAGTTATTTCGTTGCCAAATTTCAATTTTTGACAAGTAGCCCGATACCAAAGCTATTCTATTTCTTTCGTGAGATTTTTTCTAAATTTTAGTTTCAATATTATTATTATTTTTTTTTTATTGATGCGAGAGGGAAAAAAAGAAAAAAATATTTATAATTGGGATACAAATAATACATACTATCTACACAAAATCCGCAAATAATAATGATGATGATAATAATAATAATAATAATAAATGTCATGTCTCTCAAATTTCATTCTTCATAACAAGAAATATATTTATTATTCACGTGCAACTAAATTTCTTTTAATAATTGGATATATATATATTTTTTTAATAAGGAAATAAATGAACACGTGCTTTTTATTTATTTTCTTCTCCTATATATATGTATATATATATATATATATATATATATATATATATATATATATATATATGTCTATATTCCTTTTTAACCATTTTAAAATTAAAATGAAGTTTTTATTGAATATTTTTTTTAACCAATTATCCGATTGAACTGAAAAATATGTCGTTAGCTGGATTTTGTACTGAATAATATGTGTACTAATTTTTGATAGCGATCAGTTGAACGGTGTAACATCGCATAGCGAATTAAACCTGATATATTCAAGGTAACACAGCATCTGATGACAAAGCCTCCTGGAAAGAATCAGCCCTGTCGTACTAAAACATATTTTCAGATTTTCTTTGTTCAGTTCATTGTTGTAAAAAAGTTAAATTTAGACCTAAGACAAAACCGTGAATGTTTTTCATCCAGAATATATGCCAGTGTGATGTCGTTAACACCAGACTTTCTTCTACGCAATGTTATGCAAATTCACACCATACAAATTATTTTTTCAATTATTAATCCTTAAAATTATTTTCCATAATGAACACAGACTTATTTATTTTTTATTTATTTTTTATTTTATTTTATTTTATTTTATTTTATTTTATTTTATTTCATTTATTTATTTATTTATTTATTATCCCGTAGAGAAGTTTAGCACAAGATGTCGAAAAAAAGTAGATTTTATGCCGACATCAGAGCTGATGCAATTTTTTCTTTCTTTCTCTCTTTTTTGTTTGTGTGTCAAAAGCGAAATAAATAAATAAATAAAAACGTAAAACAAAACCTGTTATTATTATTATCATTATTACACTTCATAAAAAATTAATGTTTATAAAAGTTTTAGAATACGAAGATCGTTGCAAAGTTGTTTGGGCTGAATATCACCAGCAGTGTACTATTTTGCGATCCGCGACTGAATTCACGAAACTCAAAATCTTTATACATATAAATGGCTAAGAGATTTCCTTGGTCTCTGTTTGTCTGTGTGTTCACGCAAATTGCCACCAGATTTTCATAGTTAATTTTAAAAAATCTAATTGTTCGATCGATAAGTTAGTTAATTCGACGGAGTCAAGAAAATTGTCCCTTTCATTTGGTACCTTATTTATAACGAAATTTTGATTAATTTTTTTTTAAATTAATTAAAATATGAAAATAATAATCTGGTAAAAGTTTTAAAAATGGACATATAAATTTTTAATTATTGCCAAAATAAATAAATAAATAAATAATATATATTATATTACTTTACTTTCGAGGTCTTTGTCAGCATATAATAGGAAATTAATCTGTTATCTGAACGTTTTTCAGTCTAGAACGCTAAACGTCCTCAAATGAGGAGAGGCTTTAAACTTAAATTTATCAAAAGAATTGTTTAAATTTAATAAATCTTACTGATAGTTGTCTATATTAACTTAGAAAATATCAAAATGCATTTTGTATAATTCATCAAAATATATTTTACAAAATTAATTCAGGCGGTATGAGTTAAACAAGATTAATTCTTTGCAATAATAGCGAAATGAGCTGATTAAAAATAAATAATTGCACATACATTTTTTAGAAGCAAAAAAAAGACATGCAAGCAACATTTCCATAAAAACTGTTTAAATGGCCTTCAAATTTTATAATCTAAAATTTTATTTTATTCTATTGAAAAAGAATAAAAACGTTTCAGAACTGTGTGTAAAAAGAAAAATATATGAATATATATATCGATTAAATTTATATGCATTTTTAAAGGGACTTGGTAACTCGGACGACATTGTTGAAGCAGGTTTCCTATAAAAGCTTACATTTTCATTTAAAATTTATAATTGAACTATATTAGGTTTATTCATTAAAATTACATATTCAGGGAACAAATCTTATGGTATTATATATACATATATATATATATATATATATATAGAGAGAGAGAGAGAGAGAGAGAGAGAGAGATTTGAAATCATTTAAGTTGCATTTTCTCAGTTTGAATCTTTTCATGAATTTGTGATCTTCAAAATGTTTAAATTTCTGCAGATATTTAAATAAGAGACTTACTTTGTATATATATATATTAGCAGGCAACGCCCGCTTCGCTGGTCCCTATTTTTAAATGAATCACTATAATGAATTCTCAAAATTGCATTAATTTTTATCACGTGAAAAAAAAAAAAGAGAAACGAAATCTGAGTAGGAAAAATGTCGCACCGGGTTCTCACTGCCTTCGGAAAAAATTTCCAAAATGCTCTAACCCTTATTTCTATTATTTTCCCACTTCGCCCCTCCCGTCCTGTCTATCCTAATAATTTTACAAATTTGAAAATATCCGCAATCGATTTGTAACTATCAAAAACCTCTATGCACCAGTTTTGAACGATATATCTCTAATTTTATTTTTTTGCCGCTCTACTCCCCCCGCCCTCCTAATAATTTTAAAAATTCGAAAATATCCGCAATCGATTTGTAAGTATCGAAAACCTCTATATACCAATTTTGAACGATCTAACTCTATTTTTATTTTTTTGCCCCCACCCCCCTCCCCTCCCCCTTTCCCGGCCCTCCTAATAACTTTACACTTTCGAAAATATCCCCATTCGACTTGCAGGCATCTAAAACCTATCTGTACCAATTTTGAACGGCCTAACTGTATTTCTATTTGTTTTTGCCCCATAGCCCCCCCTTGCCGCCCCACCCCCTTTCCCGCCCCTCCTAATAATTTTACAAATTCGAAAATATCCGAAATCGATTTGTAGGTATCGAAAACCTCTATATACCAATTTTGAACGATCTAACTCTCTTTTTATTTTTTTGCCCCCCCCTCCCCCCCTTTTTGCACCTCCTAATAACTTTACACAATCGAAAATTTCCCCATTCGACTTGCAGGCCTCTAAAACCTATCTGTATCAATTTTGAACGCCCTAACTGTATTTCTATTTGTTTTTGCCCCTTAGCCCATCCCCCCCCCCCTGTTGCCCCACCTGGGGGCTGAATTTCTAAAATTCCAGAAATTGGTTTTTAGACATTTGCATTAGCTATATTTTAGAGCAAAAATTTCACGCATATCTGTTTTTTTTGTTTGAGATATATAAGATTATGCGAAATCACGTTTTACGCATGTGAAATCACGTTTTTCCCCACCCGCCCCCTTTGGGGACCGAATTTTGAAAATTCCAGAAATTGGTTTTTTGACATTTGTATTAACTATATTTTAAAGCAAAAATTTTACGGATATCTGTTTTTTTGTTTGAGATATGAAGGATTTTGTGAAATCACGTTTTGCTCCCCCTCCCCCCTTGGGGGGCGAATTTTGTAAAATCGCTTCTTAGTGGATGCCTACGTCATAGAAAGAACATTGTCACAAAATTTCATGCTTCTAGGTCCAGGGGTTTGGTCTGGGCGTTGATAGATAACCCGTCACTCACTCACTCAGGAAGTGTTCTTTTATATGTATAGATATTATGTTGAATAGAACAGACCTAAAAGAATCAGAGATGGGTTTTGCAAGATTTTTAAATGAAAAAATATCAAACCAGTGTTTGGGGACTGCCGACAGAAGTGAAAACTAAGTAACTTGTGAATTGTATCGTCGAGCTATTAGATTATTATTTTCAAATTATTTTTGGTTTGTAAAGAAGTGTTTATGATCTGTATTATATGAGTCGGCACAATATTTGTAGCTACCCATATTAAATGAACTAAGCCTTATATTAGGTAAAAATATTGATTACTTATGAAATTATTTTAATTAGTAGCTAAGAAACAAAGAAAACCGATTCATGAGACCCCAAAACGTGTAAATCAGGTGAAACCTCTAATTCCACTTTCGATAATATAAAAAAAACTTTAAAATATCTTTCGAATAATGTATTAAAAATAATTTAATCATAATTAGAATTTGAAATATTGAAATTATAAAATATTACAGCGCTATCTGGCGGTAGAAATTTCGGTAATTCTACTGTTCGATTCCAAATCAACACAGCTTTCTAATGATGTTTTACTTATGAAATTATTTTAATTAGTAGCTGAGATACAAAAGAAAACCCATTCAGGCCACCTCAAAACGTGTAAATCAGTTGAAATCTCGAATTCTACTTTCGATAATATAAAAGTACTTTAAAATATCTTTCGAATGATATATTAAAAATAATTTAATCATAATTAGAATTTGAAAAACGCGTATTAGAATAAAATTTAATTTCTAATTAAAATATGAATTTTTTCAAAAATCGATGAAATTTGAACTGCAACTATCCCCTGTGTTGTTAATGGCGTACAAAAAGTTTGAAAGAATTTAGAAGAGAACTGAAGCATTTTGAAATTTGAAATTTTTATTCCTAGTAGAAAAACCACGTGATGTCAATTGGAAAAAAATATGTTTCTTCTCATGGAAAGCTTTCGCTGACGATGACACGAGTTTCATGATTTTTGTTCACCCAAAAGTGCTCAACGCGCCTAAAGAAGTTTTCACTTCAAAAATATGAAAAAAATAAAGAGAGATAATACTTTGTCGAATATTAGATGAACATATTACCTGAACACACTGACATATTACACTGACATGAAACACTGACATAGTACATGAACACACATCTAAAACACGAACGCACAATCAATATTTTTTTATATACATCTACAAATGACATTTTAAAATGACTGAAATTTGATGTCCAACCTTCTTCACTATAGAATACTAATGACGTTTTATTTATAGATTGAGACTAATATTCCTCTGTACTGAAAAAAAAAAAAAAAAAAAAAAAAAAAAAAAAAAAAGTGTAGCGTCGCTTGTGCTCGCATAACAACTCCTTATAGTTTTAACATAAGAGATTATTCCTACGGTAGATATTACTTCTATAAAATTCAAACATTCAAACTATATAACAAAATGCAACCAACATCGTTGCTTTCTTTATTCTATTCTATTTCTTAAAACAATTGTTATAGATGCCACATAATCGCACCACATATTTTTACGCACCACATAAACTTCAAATTTTACATTCACTTTTGAGATAGCACGCGATCATTTTTTATCTAAAAATTAAATCATTAAATTAATTTTTTTCCTTATTTTTATTTTATTTTACAAGCGCACTTCTTATTTCTTAATTCAAAATCATTAAAAAAAAAAAAAAAAAAAACGTTTTCGATAGTGTTTAAAAAAAAAAAAAAATTGATTTTGATGAAATTCTGGCAAAAGCAGAATTTAGTTTAGAACGGATTACTATTAGTTTTTTATTTTTCAAATTATAACATTGCTTTCAAATTATTCAATTTTATTGTCCATAAATTTTAGATTTCGATAAATGTCCAACTATTGAAAAATGACACAGCAAAAATCCCAGATTGAGACTAATAGTCCTCAGTCTTAATAAAATAAATAACTTTGTTTTAAAGTTTGATCGATTTATGATTTAACCACTAGTTTTAAAAGTACTGACGTGTTTTGTATAATATCCATATTGTAAATTTACAGAATGTAATGGACTTTTGAGAGCATTACGTAATTAATTTGTGAATAAACCAGCCGTGAAATTGCAGCAAATAAAAAAGGAACAAGTCAAAAAAGAGTGTTTTTAAAATTAATTTCACACAAAAATAAATAAATAAATAAATAAATAAATATATTATTAAAATTCAAATTCTTTTACATTAACTGAAAAATAAAGATGAATAATAGATAAAAAAAATTTGACCACATTCTCTCAATTAAAAAAAAAAAAATGTTTAGTGCTGCCATCTATGCAAACAAATTAATACTAGATATATTATTTTCACATCAGCGTAATTTTCGAGTGTTGGGGTTCGGTTTAACACTTAAGACTAAATCACTACGCTAGGATTCCAGGAATGTTCTACTTGGGTGGTCTTTCTAAGGGGTCCTAGGCCGTATTTATGCAAGTTTTGAAGAAAATTATGAAAAATTTGGAACGATTAGTCCGTCGAGCGTCACCTGACATCCAACTCTTGGCCACTGGTGGGACAACGTAATTTTCAGGGAATAATGATTCGTCCAAAGTTTTAAAATATTTCCAATTATACAGTTACAGTTTCTTGGCGAAATAACAATTGAGTCTCAAAACAAAACTTAAAGAATGTTTTAACTTTTCTTAACATAAATATTTAATAAAAGAGTTTAATCAAGTAGAAAAGAAATCTGTAGAAAAATCTACAGACAATTTATGAATGAAGAAATTGTCGCGAAATAATAATAATTATAATGATAATGATAATAAATAAACAAATAAATAAAAAATGGACATATTACTATAACACTCATTCATTGATAACAAAGAATTTAAATAACGTTGTTTAGGTTTTTTTTTTTTTTTTTTTTTTTTTTTTTTATCTAGCAGTGATCTATTAGCAAAAATAATGTCGTGTTTATGCTATATCTTACATTTTCATTTATTTTATGTGATTTTTCTCTACTGTGTGGATTTAAAAAACGCAAATAAAATTTCTGATGATAATGATTCATGAGCACAAAGAATAACAATGGGGGGGAAAAGCGCAACTTTACTTTTAATTTAAAAGTCCTGATTACAGACATGTTTTTAGTTGACAGGAAAATTATTATTAAAAACTAATTGACATGGCTACCAGTAGCCATTGGTACAAGCTTATTAGTTGAAATATTAAACAATTTTAACTGAAATTTCACGTGTTGCGGTGTCTGGTCCTCGTTAATTTGTTGTACTATCAATTCATTGGCTGTTTGTGAAGTTCATTGGACCATTAAAAAGAAAGAAAAACATTTATATGTATACAATCCCCTTAGCACCTGCACACAAAAACTGAACCCCAAAAAGAACGCTCTTTTTTTTTTTTTTTTTTTTTTAATATTCGAAACAACGCATTTTAAATAATTTAATATTTTTGTACATCTTTTCTAATGCAGCTTAGCTGCTAATATCTCGGGAAAATACTATTTAGGATTAAATATTATGCCAGTAATTGTTTTTAAAGGTATCGGCGATTTAATTATTAAAGTTTTCTCATGGGCAAAGCGTACATTATTCTCTGATACATTCTCGTACCTGTAATAATCAAATTTGAAATAAAAAAATAAATTAGTTCAATATTTCCAAAGCAAAAATAATAATAAATAAGTAAATTAAATTAAAATTTTAATTAAAATTAAAATTAAATATATATATAAATTGCTGGTTTCGTTTGTAAATGTTTGATTAAATGTAGAATATTAATACAATTTTTTTTTTAAGTACCGTAAATCAGATTTACTTGGTTGGTTGGTTGGTTGAAGAGTTTAATGCCGATTTACTCCTCTATGGTCCTAGGCCTGTACGTGGATTACTCTCCGTAGAGACCTTTCTAAGGAGTCCTAGCCTATATTTACGCGAGTTTCGGAGAAAAACACCAGGTTTACTTTGACTCTGAAGGGTTATTCAAAACTGATGCGATAAAATAATCAAAATCGCTCCTGTCACTGGGCTTAGTGAAGCACTGGGCAAATTCCTAGGGAGGACTGTTAATCATTTTATGGTTTTGGGTTCAAAAATTCCTGTGGAACATAAAGATAGTGTATTTACATTACATAAATAATAGTTATAAAAACAAAATTTTTTGTTGTAATGGTGTCTTAATTATCAAACTTGCCCTTTACTATTCGTTCATGTTTGTTAAATAATCTCATCTGAATATAAATATTTCAAGTTTCTTATGAAATGAGAATTCAGGTTTTTAGTCAACATGTCATACCTGATATATTTCAGAGAATGTTTTAGAGGAAAAGGGGACCAGTAAAATATTAAACAAAAATCTAAATGTTTTGGATCACCCTGTAAAAAGTAATGCTTGAAATGTTTTTTTACTGTAGCATGTGATTAGGAGGATTCTTCTCATTATTTGCAAAAATTGTTATGAGGTTAACATATATATTCATGAAAAAATATATATATATGTTACCGCTAAAGTTCAGAAATCAATTAGTCTGTAGATTAGCTAGATAATCTGCACATTAACTAGGGTGATCCGTTAAAGCGAGGAAAATTGTTTCATTTCTTAAATATGTATATAGATATATATAATCCATTTGATAATAAAAGAAAAGAATGAGAACGAAGAATAGTCAGTCAAATAAATCCCTATGGAAACATACACAGGCCAAACAAAGTAACTAGTTATCTTAAATTGATTTAATTTTTAAGATTAATAATATTACTTACTTTAATTCATTAGACTACAGTACCTGTAGAAATATAATATAGGACCGTGTATTTTGATGCCGAAGAAAAGAAACATTACATTAGGATAGTATTATAAGTGGAATTAATAGAATTTTTATTAATGAAAAGAACCTTTTTATTCTGAGATGAGCAAAATAATTTATGTATATATATATATATATATATATATTGGGGGGGATGTAAAAAAAAAATCCACATTTTTAATTATAGCACCTAGAATATTAGACACAGTGCAAAGCTATTTTAAGAAAACTAGCGCACTACATTGAACACAGCATACTGCAATCAGAATGCAAAAATGTTAAGTATCTTATGGAATCTGAATATTTTAAATAAATAATATTTAATCATGCATGAGCTAGCTTTTAAAAAATTTCATTTGCATAAGTTAACAGCCAAAAGCATTAAGCAACTTATATGAAAACCCCGATCAAATATCATGTAAATTAAAAAAGTTATGAGAGATAGAATGAACAGAATTTCCTTTCTTCTCAAAAAAAAAAAAAAAAAAAAAAGAAAGAAAGAAAGAAAAAGAAAAAGAAAAGAAAGAAGGAAAGATGATAGGGGGTTCAATCAATATTTATTTACAATCAGCAGACACTTTATTTCCATTGGGCATTGATTAATCAAAATAAAAGTGTCAATACCCCCTTACAGTTTAGCTTTCATTTTGAGAGAACTGAAATTCTGTTCATTTTATCTCTCATAACTTTTTGAATTCACCTGTTTGGGGTTTTCATATGCGGGCCGTTCATTGTGAAAGTGAATTATCTCATTGTAAATGGATTTTGAAATAACGAACTTTTGCAAATGCGTATGTAGGAAAACAATACAAATATTCAGGCAGTGTTATCGATTTTTTAATGTTTAATACAAATCAAAGTTATAAGAATTTATAAATTATAAGAAAAATAATTTGAAGAAACTTAGAAATTTCATTTTTATGATTAATATTTAGAAGCTTTAGTTTTCTGTAAAAACAAATAATACCTATCGAGGGATTTTAATACAGTTTTTGGAGTTCCTTCACTTTTATATGACTAAATGTGATGCAATTAGGCAAAAGCATACATATTTAGAAAAAAATTGAGTTACACCACTTTTAGAATGAAACGTCCATTATGCAGCTCAATACTTTTGTCTATTAAATTATGCAGATGAAAATTTTTAAAAGCTAGTGCATGCGTAGTTAAAATTTATTCAGTAAGAATGTTCATATTTCGTAAGATATTTAGTATTTTTGCACTCTGATTACAGTGTGCTGCGTTTAATATTGTAAGCCAAGTTTTCTGAAAAGGGCTTTGCACTCGGTCTAATACCCTACGTGTTATAATTTAAAAAGTTGCATTTTTTTTTTTTTTCAATTTTTACTTTTCGAACATACATACGTAAGGAAAGTATTGTAATCATGAAAAAAATCTGGATTCGAGATTTTGGTGTTTCTCTACGTTTTGAGATCCCCTGAGTCCGTTTTCACTATTTTTACCATGATGTATGTATGTGTGTATGCATATGTGCTTGTGTGTGTGTGAGTGAACACAATAGCGTCTAAACGCTTTGCTCAAATGATCTGTAAATTGGTATGCATGTTAAAAGCCTCCGTAGTACGATCCCTATTGATTTTGGTGAATCTAGCACTTATAGGTTTTTTACAGGAACACAAAGAAAAATTCTTTATCGTTATAGCCTACGGGACCAAAACATTAAATGTGCAATAGCATCTAAACATCTTATTCAATTGAGCAAAAAATTTGTACACATATTATAGGTCTCCGTTACTCAATCTGTACAGATTTTGAAGAATCTGGCACGCATAGTGTTTTTACAGGGACACAAAGAAAAATTCTTTATCATTATGACCTATGGGACTAAATTTTAAAAAGTGCGATAGCGTCTAAACGCCTTATTCAATTGAACAAAATATTATACACATGTTGTAGGTCACAGTTGCATCAGTTGTATAGATTTTGGTGTATCAATTGTATAGATTTTGGTTTTTATTGCACTTACAGTTTTTTTACAGGGACACAACAAAAAAATCTGTATCATTATGGCCTATGGGGTGAAATTAATTAAAGTGTGAAAGCATCTAAATATCTTATACGTTTGAGAGAAAAACTTAAATACGAGTTATATAGGTCACCATCACACAAAATGTATAACTTTTGGTGATTCTAGCACTTAACGAAATTTACAGGGACACGAATAAAAATTGTTCATAATTAAGACCTTATAGGCTCAAATCATTTAAAGTGCGACAGCGACTAAACGCCTTATTCAAATGAACTGAAATTTTATATACATGCTATACGTCAGCGTCACACGAACTTTAGGAACTTTAGAGATTCTAGCAGTTATGGTGTTTTTACAGGGACAAAATGCAAATTTCTTCATCATTGTGGGATATGGGCTCAAACTTTAAAGTTCGATAGCGTCTAAATGCCTTATCCAATGGAGCTGAAAATTTATATAAATATTATAAGTCACTTTTGCACTGACTATAAGCATTTTGGTGAATCTAGCATTTGCAGGTTTTTACAGGGACACAACGAAATATTCTTATGATCTACGTGTTCGGTAAAATAGCATTATATTAAACATTGTGTACTGTATAAATAAAAAATACTCAAACACCCTATTATAATTTTCTCTTTTGTTTATTTAACAACTCCTCTTACTTTACTTTATCTACAAATCCGCTAAATACTCAATGTTCGGAAACTCGAGTGGAGTCACTCCAGATTTTTTAAATAAGCTGTAATATCCCCATGAATATATTCGGTAGTCTCATAAAAAAATTATACAGATAAGTAAAAAATTCTCTTAATCACATGCCAGACGCATTTAAGACATTACTTTTTTACAGGGTGGTCCAAAACATTTTGATTTTTGTTTAATTTTTTTCTGGTCCCGTTTTTTCTTCAGGACACAATTATGTTGAAATATATTTGAGGTATAACATGTTCTTTACACTACCAAAGTTTCAAGATGATACCTAATGAACTTTCTTAGATATTTTACTAAACGTAAAAATTCGAAATTGTCCAACAACTTATTGGTACATCGTGCATACTCGACAAGTGAATTGTTGTTTTATTATTGCTATTATTGCTGTTATTAATATTATTATGAATATGACATATTTATCTCATTGTGTATATGTATATGCAGTCGGTAACAAAACTGTAAAAAAACTAGCAAAAATTCCTATGTAAAAAAAGTACACTTTATGCGGTTTAGTTAAATAAATCTTTGTCGAATCCTGTTCTTAGTGTAAGAACAAGATTCGGTAAGGATTTATTTAATAAAACTGTGTGAAGTGTACTTTCTTTTACATAGGAAGTTTTGCTAGTGTTCGGACACTTTTGGTAGCGATTGTATATATAGTATTTCTTAATGGAAACAGACACAAAAATGAAGAAAATAAACGAAGAAAATAAATAAACGAAGAAGAAGTTACTGAATAAATCTGAGAAAAAACACTTTC
>CAWVNO010002979.1:0-16039 GCA_963930645.1 Salticus scenicus | reverse complement strand
ATTAAAAATGTTTTAAATTTCAATAAAGTCACTAATATATATTGCTGCCATAGACAATTTAAAAGATAAATTATGTATATATATATATATATATATATATATATATATATATATATATATATATTAATTTGAAACATGTTTTTTTCTGTCTCCACTATATTGAGAGAACTACTTGATGTAAAAATTTGGTTGAGGTGTCTAAAAAAAGGTCTTGGTCTGTAGATGTGCTATGAGAAGAGAAAAATAAAAAAAAGTCGAACGGTTTCCCCCCGGGTTAAAAACACGTTTACGAGCTTAACTAAGCTTCAAATTACCACACGGTCAAGAAATTTTACATATGGGGACTAGAGTCGAATACTAAAAAATCACCTTCTGCGAAATTGGAATTTTCGATTTTAAAGGGGGGAAAAGGGGGAAAGAAGATTTGGAGGGGGGGAAGGGGGAAATTAGTTTGAAAGGGAAATCCGTTCTAGATCCACGCATGTAGCACCTCATTTTAAAGGTCTTGAAATTTCATGTCGACTGGGGATGTTTGCATACAATATAGTGCGACCCCTGGTGGTGAAAAATGGAACTAGGTGATTTTGCTGCAGACCGTATCATGTTACATCTTATTTTAAAGTTCTTGGTATTTCCTGACCGTTAGTGATGTTCGTACAGAACACACTGCGCCCCCTGGAGGTGGAAAGTGCAACAAAAGGATTTTGCAGCTGACACCACCATGTGACACCTTATTTAAAAGGTCTTGGAAATCCAAGGCGATTGGTGATAGAGGTCTTGAAATTTCATGTTGATTGGGGATGTTTGTCTACAATATAGTGCGCCCCCTGGTGGTGAAAAATGGAACTAGGTGATTTTGTAGTAGACCCTATCATGTTATATCTTATTTTAAAGGTCTTGGTATTTCCTGACCGTTGGTGATGTTCGTACAGAACACACTGCGCCCCCTGTAGTGCAATAAAAGTATTTTGCAGTTGACACCACCATGTGACACCTTATTTGAAAGGTCTTGGAAATCTAAGGCGATTGGTAATAGAGGTCTTGAAATTTCATGTTGATTGGGGATGTTCGTACACAATATACTGCACCCCCTGGTGGTTAAAAATGGAACTAGGTGATTTTGCAGTCGACCTTATCATGTTACACCTTATTTTAAAGGTCTTGGTATTTCCTTACTGTTGGTGTTGTTCGTATAGAACACGCTGTGCCCCATGGCGGTGGAAAGGGCAACTAAAGGATTTTGCAGTTGACACCACCAGTGGAACCTTATTTGAAAAGTCTTGGAAATTCAAGGCGATTGGTGATGTTCGTATACAACATACTGCAACCCTTGGTGGAGGAAAGTGGAATTTGCAACGCGTGTGTAGCATGCATGCCTGCTATACAGTGCAGCAGTCACAGACAGATGTAACACGAGCCAGAGGCTCGCTCGGTTCAAGGTTAATTTTTGAGAATCTTTTCACGTTATTAGCGGCCTGTATATACGCTGCCGCAGGCACCGGGTCACGAGCCCGAATTCCGTTCTGCTGGAGTTTTTTTTTTTTTTTTTTTTTTTTTTTTTTTATATACAGATATATTTTTTTTTTGTGATGCTTTTATTTTAAAATAGAAATTCAAACAAAATCGAGTTCAAGATATAAAACCATACAAATTTAAGGTTCATTTAAGGTTATTATCATGGGCCCGGTCATTGCCGGGCGGGTTCGTTTGGTTCCAGGTTAATTTTTTGGAATTTTTTTATGTTATTAGCGGCCCGCGTATGTGCTGCCGCAGGCACCGGGGTCACAAGGCAGAGTTTCGTTCGGTTCGAGGTAATTTTTTTGTTTTTTTACAGCTGATTATTTTTTTCGTGATGCTTTCATTTAAAAACAGAAATTCAAACTAAATCGAATTAAAGGTATATAATCATACAAATTTAAGGTTTATTTAAGGTATCATGGGTCCGGGCAACATCGAGCGGGCTCGATGGGTTCAATGTTAATTTTTGGGAATATTTTTATATTATTAGCGGTCGGCGTATGCGCTACTGAAGGCACCAAAGTCACAAGGCAGAGATTCGTTCGGTTCGAGGTAATTTTTTTTGGTTACAGCTGATTATTTTTTCACGATGCTTTTATTTAAAAATAGAAATTCAAACAAAATTGAGTTAAAGATGTAAAACCATACAAATTTAAGGTACATTTAAGGTTATTACCATGGGCCCGGGAAACGCCGGACGGGTCAGCTAACATATAGTCTTAGTATTAAACGAAATAGAAAATGAAAGATAGGAACTGTTTATTTGGAGTCAGTTTGACGTTACATTGACTGTACTTTGTTGAAAGTGATGTCGTATATAGTATTTCTATTTATAAGCATTTTTCTGACTTTATTTTTTTTTTTTTAAGTGAAATGTCGTAAATTATATTAGATGTTTTAACTTGAAATACATTTAAATAATGATGCGATGTTTTTTGAAACATTACGGTCAATAAAATGATCGTCGAATTCGACGGGTTCCAGCTAGTATATTACATTTTAAAAAGTAGTTAATTACTAAAATAAAATCAGAGATTCGATCATAAATTCCAAAATACCAATATAAGCAGTGTTTAATTTTAAAATTTAAATATAAATATATATTAATTACAATTAATCTGAAAAGTACACGCATATTATAAAATTTCATATCCTATAGTACAACAAAACAGTACATTCACATAAAATTAGAAAATTATATGATTTTTTTAAAGATCAATATCAACCAAATACATACGCAGATAAATGCACATGAAGTGACATACGTATATGTATACATATACTCATTATTACTCTTTGATTAATAAGATTATAAATTTTAATATAAATAATCTGCTGTGGCACTCTTACGACTTTTTCTTACCCTGAAATTCATTATAATAAATACAGAATGTAGATTAAGTGTTAAGCTAAGTGTGCTGTCATGTAAACCTAAGTTAAAAATAATTCGAACTAGGTTTAGGAATAGATTTATTTGAGAAATAATTCTGGTAACCCACCCTCAACTCCCTGTTTAAATATTGTACCTACATTTATATAGAAAACAAAAGCTATTATTATATTTAAAAATTCGTTTGAAATTATTTAGACAACTTTCACCCGCAACAGTCCTTGAAACTTATCAATCTTGGTGAAACTTTTCACGTATTAAATTATATTAACTACAAAATATATTATTTGAATTACCTGAAATTCTTTGATTTTAAGTTACTTTGATAATAGACATAGACATCAATTAAATATTAAAAACTTGACTTCATTTGCCCTGCATATGCATACGTCGTTAGCGAACTCTTGTTATATCATTCCTCCAAGGTAGCACTAGCGTTACGACTCACTTACTCACTGACACCTTCAACTTCCTAACTCACTGAATCCAACCATGCAGTCTAAGTCAAATTCCGAAAAAATTCGCAAGCTTCAATATCAATTTCCCCTATTTTTATACCGGACAACACAATAACAATAAAAAAAAATCCAAAGAATGTCATTTTTAGGATAACCTGATATTTTCTGGACAACAGAAAATGTCTTTTTTTCATTCGGAGGATGTCTTCTGCCTGTCGGAATGTCACACCTGTAAATATCTTAAGGAAGTATTTTTATAGTTCTTACCAAACAGTTATAGGAGGAATGTATGCATTTTCTGGATGCCTACTGACATCCTTAAACTATCCAGAAAAGCATGTTAACGATAACTTTACATCTTTTTGATGACTAAAATTTTCCCGTAGACTACCAAGAAAAATTCTCTGATTAGGCGTCGTCTCCATACTGAAACTGCAACAAACTTTAAAAGTTTCAATACGAATCCCTAAATTTTACGGCTAACACGAGGTCAAATTTTATTCATCACAATGTAGTGAATTTATGATTATATGAACTGTACAAATCATAAAATCTTTTTGTAAAAAAATAGAACCGACTCCAAAAAGCAACTAATATTCAAACAGCTAAAAAGAAAAAAAAATGGTACGAAATGAAACTATAAATTGCGCCTAAAAGTATAAAACAATTTCCTTCGCCAAACAACCTATAACACTACAATTAATCATAACTTTTGAAGTCGGCGCAAGATTAAATAAAATTTAATTAGTTTTTAAAGGTTTGTTATTAGATCGGTAGCAACAAACGCTGTTGTCTTGAATGATCCATTTTCATGTTTCCTTTATTATTTTATCACTGTATACAATTGATCAATTAGTAACAGCTACATAGACCAGTGAACATTCTTCACAATGCGGTATTTATGTTTCTACGAAGTTAGTTTCCTTTGCGAATTTGGTATAACTTTGATAACTATCATATAAGATGTGTATTTTGAATAGGATTTGAGTTTTGTATTGAATATGGGTATCAATTTTTATTTAATTTTGCACCGACTTCAAAAGTTATGATTAATTGTAGTGTTATAGGTTGTTTGGCGAAGGAAATTATATTATACTTTTAGGCGCAATTTACAGTTTCCTATCGTACCATTTTTTATTTATTTATTTATTTTTACCTGTTTGAACATTAGTTGCTTTTTGGGGTCAGTTCTATTTTTTTACAAAAATATTTTATTTTTCTCTTTTCAGTGAAAACCTATTCATATAGCAGAGCATCAGAAGACGTTCGACGGCAGTTTCACAAATCACAACTTCAAAGAAAAGTGACATAACTCAAACAATGGTTTATGTCACTGAAAAATACATGAAATGCACCGAGTGTGAACAAAAAAGTTATATACCAATCTACAAAGTTATCCACTCGAGAGACAGTTAAACCAGTTTTATTCTTGTCAAGTTAATTTTAAGTTGATTTTTCTCAAATGCTGCATTTTTTAGTTGTGTCACTTTTCTTACCTTTATCGGATATGAGCAAAAACAATCTATTGAACGAACATACGTTAAATTAAAATGTCTTTAGAAATGTAAAGAACGGATACGCTGTATTCGTAACCAAAAATTCTGTTAGACATATACATTGAACTTTACAATGAATACGTGTCACCCGCTGCGCTGGAAATTGCGCAGCGTAAAGTTCAAACAAAGAGCAAAATATGCATTGCAGCTGACGGACAGAAGTTTCGACATCGATAATTACGTACTGCTTTTACCAGTGTAGCTGCATGCGTTCAGCAGTTAGAGTGAGAACAGACTTTTGTGAGTATCCTGTAATTTGTTTATACCTTAATGAAATGATAATGAAACCTATTTCAGGCCGAGATCATTACGACCATAAAAAAAGTATTAAAATTAAATCATCTTTTACGAGGTTATAAGCTAACAAATTTCAACAGCAACAACAATGAGAAACATGGTTTGTATTGAGAACCTCTTCCTTTATGAAGTCGGTTTAAAACGTCTATGCGTTAATCGATGTGACCGCTTACAATAACCATGTTTTGAATTTTACATAGCATAAATGTCCCCCGCTACGCTACAACATATGCAATGTCGTTCAAGTGTGCACAAAATAGGAAATTGCGAACAAACAAATGCACGTTTTAAGCGTTCTGTTTTAAGCATTGTCTAAACTATCCTTTTGTACTAAATCGATGATGCTCTGCAATTTTATAAATAACTTTTTCTCCTGTCTTGAACCGTTTCCGAGATAGGAACGCTAACTCTACCGTTTTCCGTCAGGTGGCGCTATAGGAGGTTGAATCGCGTTGCACATATCCACTTTACTGTACCTACATACCATTTTTATGACTATAACTGCAGCTGTTCAGCAGTTAAAAGAGTTGGGACTGACTTTTTTGGGCACCCTGTATATTCTTTTGATAGTAAAGATATTACAATGGGACCTATTTCAGACCAAGACCTTTACAATAAAACAAAAGTATCAAAATCGGATCATCCGTTCAGAAGTTATGCGCTAACAAAAAAAAAAAACAAAAAAAAAACAAAAACATACGCTTTGTATTTAGAACCTCCTCCTTTTTGCAGTCGGTTAATTAGAGAATCTCTTACGAAGTTATAATCTTACAAACACCACCAACAACACATAGTTCCAATTAAGAACACCCTCCTTTCTGAAGCTGGTTGAAAACGACTTTGCGCTAATCGATGTGACCGCTTACAGTAACAGTACTTTGAACCACAGAGTATACGTGTCATCAGCTACGCTGCAAAGTGTGCAACGTAGTTGAAGTGTGCACAGTGTAGGAAATTGCGAACAAACAACTGCACGTTTTAAGCGTTCTATTTTTAGCAATAATGTCTAAAAACCTCTTTTCGTAGTAAATCGATGATGCTCTATAACTTCGTAATTAATTTTTCTCCCATCATGAACCGTTTTTGAGATAGGAGCGCTAATTCAACTGTTTTTCACCAGATGGCGCTTTATTTTCTTTAGATTGTAAAGATATTATAATGGGACCTACTTCAGACCAAGATCTTTACAACAAAACAAAAAGTATCAATTAACCGTATTTTGAACTATATAGGGTATGTCCCACCAGCTACGCTACAACGTGTGCAATGTAGCTCAAGTGTGCATAGTGTAGGAAATTGCGAACAAACAAATGCCCGTTTTTAGCATTGTATTTTTAGCATCAATGTCTAAATTATCTTTTCGTACTAAATCGATGATACTCTGCAATTTTACAATTCACTTTTTCCCCGTGTCTTGAACAGTTTCCGAGATAGGAACGCTAGCATGAATGTCTAAACAATCTTTTTGTACTAAATCGATGATACTCTTCAACTTTGCAATTCACTTTTTTCTCTAGAACCGTTTTCGAGATAGGAACACTAACTCCTCTATTTTCCACCAGGTGGCGCTGCAAGCGGTTTAACCTTGTACTGCATGGCCACTTTTCTATATTTGAATACCATTTTTATCACTATAGCTTCAGCCGTTTAGCATTTGAAAGAGCTGGGACTGATTTTTTTGGGCACCCTGTATTTTTTTTAGATCGTAAAGATATTACAATGGGACCTATTTCAGACCAAGACCTTTTCAACAAAACAAAAAGTATTAAAATCGGAGTATCCGTTTAGAAGTTATGAGCTAACAAACATAAAAAAAAAACATACGGTTTGATTTGAGAAACTTCCTTCTTTTTTGAAGTCGGTTAAAAATCAAAATGAAAACACTTACTTTATCTATAAACATTTTAGATTTTTGGAAAGAAAAAAGAAAGAAAGAAAGTGCAACAGCCTTTTGTCTTCTAACTTGAAATGATAATGGCGGCCAAACGTAGTGTCTGTCTTGTTCTCCTGTGCAATATTACGCATTACGCGTGCGTCCATATATGAGTTTGATCAGAAAATCTACCGGATATTCGGAGTACAATTTTATAGGATGATTCGACCAGAAAAATTCCCTGGATTTACGGTGGAGAAGAGTAGTTGGATAATCCGCTTACTGTTTACTTTGCGAATTCATTGGATAACTTTCATACGATATGACAAATGATGTGTATGATACTTACAGAATGTCCACAGGAGAGGTGTGGTTGTGTGAAATGAGACAACGTATATTTTGTAACAAAACTAATTACTTACTTATGTATGAAAATGTATTCTATGGTATTAATAACCTTAATTCCTATTAAAAATAATTTCTTTTTTTCTATGAAATACTTTAATATTCAATTAAGATATTTATCTCCGTTGATGGAAAAACTGTATTAGAATGTCTCCTAACCACATGATAGGGTGTATCCTAGGGTGTCCGCCGCTAACAGCCAATTGTGTAGCTTAATTGCGATGCAAAATTCACTCATCCTCAACCTCAGATAATATTTCCTAGTTAAATAATATCCCAATTCAGACATTTAAGCTTGTAGTAGATCGGAATACCCTCTAAAATTTTAGGAACGTTGCGAGGCCTGGCAGCAGTTTGAGCATATCTGTTTAATGATTCATAAAATTAATATTATGAAGAAGAAAAGTATGAACATTTTATACTGTATACTTCATATATTTATATTATTTTCTATTAAAAAAGAAGCATGTATTTAAAAATTTGATCACACCAGCCTTTTATTTTGATAATGGCAGGCAGAAGAAAACGAACATAATACTAAAAGTCTCTGAAAAAATAAATTGTGCATCACACAGATTTATGCGCCGAATTCCGATTTTATGTATTCTGATGCTTCGATTCGAATTGATAAATGTATTAGAATTGAGAAATTAAACGCTTAAAGGGTTTAAGAAAATTTATTGTGTATCGCAGAAATTGATGCTTTGATTTACTATTTTATGTACTCAGATTCTTCTTTCAAATTGAGATACTGAATGCTGAAAGACTTAAAGAAAATTAATTGTGTATTGCAGAAATTGATGCTTTGACTTCGTGATTGTTATAATTTTTCGTAGTAAATTTCTCATGTCAGATTACAGTATGGTGTGCTAAGAATGCAATATCATTTTTAACGGAATCTTACACTGTAAAAAATATGTCCTATTTTCTGCCAGATATTCTCTGTAATTTCAGAAAATACGTTCTAAGAACGTATTTTTTTCGTAAATTACGCATATTTTCTCAAATTACAGAGAATTTTTGGCAGCAAATAAAAGATATATTTTTACAGTGTAACCCACCTCTTGTACGTAACATGTCAACACGTTGAGTAAGATACAATTTCCGCTATAAAACACATGTAATACTAAACATAAAATAATTTACAAGCAGAACTTTTTGTGTTATTCAAATTCCGCTTTTAACAATAAGTCATTTATTTATTTATTCCTTTTTTTGGCAATAAAAGAAAATTAAATTTTTACGCTCTTAAAAAAAGTTAAAATTTAAGTTTTATTTCTCATAATAATAAAAGAGTGTCAAGTGTTTCCTGTATCTTATCTAAAAATATGTTATTTATTATTTCAATACTTTATTTTATACTTTAGCTATCAATTCGACGCTTCCTGTTTACATTCAAATACATTTTTCACTCTCTATATATTAGAACATAAGGAATGCAACAATATATTAAAGGTAAAAAATTACTTTTTGGAAGTAATAAACCCTAGCCATAAATATCGGGAATTATTACTGAACTATATAATTAGCACAATACTTCATAAAGTACTAAAATTAACTCACAGTAAATTAGGATATACTTATACATTGTCATTAAAATTAAACTCTGAATTTACGCAGTTTGTGTATTGTATTCAACGTTCTTCATAGCTTTATAGTGGTAATTTCAAAGATTTTTTCAATATACACTTAACATTTGTAATTCTTTACTACATTTTATATTTGATTTATTCGAATTTTACCTTTAATGTTGAGTAAATATATCCTTGAATGAATAAATTATGTCCATACTTTGTCCTTTATTTATTTAAGGAAATTATATTAAATTATTATTCTAACTATTGTTTTAATAATATGTTTTGTTCTTTCTTTCCAGTAATAGTGATATAATTAGTGAACTACCTTTAAACCTGTCAAAAAATTACTATTTTAGAAAATATCGCCAAGGTTAATTACGTCAAATTTTATGTTATCAGACAAAAAATAAGCTAAAAAAGCTTTCTTATCATCATATGTCCATAAATTTTGAGCATAAATTCGTTTAACCTCGTTGTTTTGAAAGTTCAAAACTTTTTCACAAAAAAATAAAACTTCTAGAATTATGATCCGTATCATCAGCATGTTATCGCAACTTTGTGTATGTATTAATATTTAACACACACCGCAATTTATATAATTTAACATTAGTCTCCCTCTAAAAAACAGCGTTGGAAATTCTTTCATCTAGTCAGTGAGTGTTATTAAAAACGGCCCATAAACTTTGTTTCATTAAAGAAGTGTCAAACCCTTTTTTTATTTCAGTAATTTAATAGATTTATGGTAATGATACGTTTTATGGAGCATAATTTTATGTAACAAAGCAAACAAATTTAAGTTTTAGAAACTAAACATAATAAATAATTAAAAATGATTACGCGTTTTAACAATTTTTTTTTCCTCCAAATTTTAAACAAAATAAAATTAAAAATATATTTCATGAATAGTGTTGAAGTTGAATAAATAACGAAGATATTTACAAGGGTCGTACTTCCCGCCTTTTTT
The DNA here is from genome assembly GCA_963930645.1 of Salticus scenicus. Lineage (NCBI taxonomy): Eukaryota > Metazoa > Arthropoda > Arachnida > Araneae > Salticidae > Salticus > Salticus scenicus. The sequence continues at coordinate 6,001 of CAWVNO010002979.1, read as the reverse complement.
TGCAGAACACTCTCGCAGTAAAGAGAAATGTCAGTCCTTTTTGCTACCACTATTTTCATACAAAAACCCTTATGGCATTTTCATAGTAATGTTTCATGATTAAATAGGACACAGATTACTGTATAAAAACTAGTATATTGTGGCCACCACAAGACTTTCTTCTATATTTACCTATACATATTCAATCAGTAACAATATTTGAAAAAAAAAAAAAAAAAAGTACGATTTTTTCTTTTTTTTTTTTTTTTTTTTTTTTTTTTTTTGTTAAAAGTTTTTTTTTTTTTTTGTTAAAAGTAAAAAAAATCGATAACTTTGTTTTAAATTATCACAGATTTATAGTTCAACCATTCGTTTTAAAGGTATTGACGAGACCTTTCGAAAGATACCCATCTTGAAAATTTATCCCCCCGGGGGGGTACTTTCCCCCCAGGGGGGTAAGCGATGCCCCCCCATGCAGAACATTTTTTTCCTAGTTACATACTACTATTATCAATAATTCATATTAATTTTACAATCCCAAGTTTAAAACAACTCTTATTATGCACATTTATACGAATTTTTGTCCTATGCTGCCATGTTAAAAATTTAGATAAAATGCTATCACAGCGCCACCTGTTAAGCTATTGATCCCCAAACATAATCAGCACCAGTTTATGTCGGGGACCAACTAAATACCAAGTTTGGTTAAATTTCGTTAAAAAAAAAAAAAAAAAAAAAAAAAAAAAAAATTGCGATATTTTTCTAAGTTTTTTTTTGTTAAAAGTAAAAAAAATCGATAACTTTGGTTTAAATTATCATAGATTTATCGTTCAACCATTCGTTTTAAAGGTATTGAAGAGACCTTTCGAAAGATACCCATCTTGAAACTTTGCCCCCCCGGGTGGGTACTCCCCCCCAGTGGGGGGGGGAACCGATGCCCCAACATGCACAAAAATTTTTTCCCAGTTAACTATTACTATTATCAACGAGACCTTTCGAAAGATACCCATCTTGAAAATTTACTTCCCCGGGGGGGTACTTCCCCCCCAGGGTGGGGAACCGATGCCCCCACATGCACAAAATTTTTTTCCTAGCTAACTACTACTATTATCAATAATTCATATTAATTTTACAATCACAAGTGTAAAATAACTCTCTTTATGCCAATTTATACGGAATTTTGTCCTATGCTGCCATGTTAAAAATTTGCATAAAATGCGATCACAACGCCACCTATTGAGCGATTGATCCCAAAATCTAATCAGCACCAGTTTATGTCAGGGTGCAACTAAATACCAAGTTTGGTTAAATTTCATTCTTTGGTTCGTGAGATACAGCGTCCACAAAAAAATGATACAGACAGACAGACAGACAGACAGACAGACAGACAGACAGACGGACAGACAGACAGGCAGACAGACAGACAGACATTTTCTAAAAACTATTAATTCGTGTTCTCCACATCCCAAAACATGTAAATCCATCAAAAAGTGGACTTCGAAAATTTTCGCGAATCCAATACTTTCTCTATATCACATATAGAAGAAAGTAATAATGGTAGCAAAAATTGCGGAAATTTCTGATCCCTGAATGTATCCTGAAAAACAGAGGCGGGTGTAGAAACTCTGTATTTATCATTAGCATGGTTCGTGTAGACACGCCCTTTTTCAATGACTCTTCGACCAGAAATTTTATACAATATATTTACTTTTGAGTTTTAAGGCTTTTATCATAATAGGAATTAGTATACAATATTAGTGGTGCAGAAAATCAAAAATATTCAAAGACTGTACGAACCACGATTAGGTTTATTTATTTATTTATTTATTTATTTTTCAATGGTGCTGCACTTTTTTGCGACGTTGGATAGGCCGGGAGGTCGCCGAAATCGATGACCATTTGTGAAGGAGCACATAATGGGCAGTCATCTCTAACCCCAACAGGTACAACACATCAATACCTTCTCAGGGATTCGAACCCAGACCCAACCGTGTAGGAGTCAGGGACGGTAACCACTACATCGTCTGGGCGGCTAAGTTGATTTATAGAATAAACTTATAGTATGTGGCAAAAATAAAAATAAAATAAATTTATTTCTTCTAATTTAAATTATATTTTACAACTCAGAAATACGATAAGAGAGGGAATGTATATCATGTTTAGTCCGGATTTATCATACAATAATTAGTTCGAATTTTCAATTTAAGGGGACTTGTCACCTTTGTGTTGGCACCATCGAAGGTTTTATATAAAAACTTATATTTTCATTTAATATTTAGAAATTGAACTAGACTAGGTTTTGTTCGATAACATATATATTCAGGCAACAATTCTAACGCTTTTTAATATATTTCTTATAGATTCGGAATCTTTAAATTTCTTTTTCTCACTTGCTTAAACTTCTATAGATATTAAAGAATAAAATTAACGCATATATATATATATATATATATAATGATTTATTAAGCTTAGTAGAAGCCAAGCAACAGATATAAGATCAATGAAACCACAAATAAGAATGAAAGACAATGAAGACAAATAAGAAAGACAAATAAGAATGAAAAGTTTCTTTATGTAGGAGAATCTCAGAAAGGTGTAAAAATTCATCAATATATGGAAGCTTAATAGAACCTGTTTTTTTTTCTTTTTAAAAAGGATAAAATTTGCAATATCTTTAAAAGAAAAAATCTGGTGTGTCACTAACACTACTTTATCTTACAATGAAATGTAATACTATAAATATAGTTTAGAGATTAAGAGGTAAGATAACAAGTACTATTATGTAAACCTATGTTAAACAATTCAAATTAGGCTTCGGAAGAGTTTTACATGATAATTAGCTCTGTTTGATGGGGGCTGCCGCCCCCCTTAAATCCCCGTTTCATTAATGTATAAAAAATAAGCGATGAATATTTAGCTTAAAACATACATTATAAATCATATCTCTATGAGGAATATATTTCAATTCCCGAACAGCTTTCCTGGAAATGGTAAAATATTAATAGTAAAGCACATCCACTAACAGCAAATAACTAGTGTGTTGTGGCCACCACACGACTTTCTTCTACATTTTTCTATACAAATTCACTCAGTAAAACTACTTTATTATTATTATTATATAAAAAAAAATATCTTATATGATAATGCAGACGATTTCCATATTAGTGAAGTAGTATAACACTAAATATCCAAAAAAAAAGTTGAATTTATTCTCAATATTACATTAAATATATATATAGGGGAGACCCGTGTACCTAGGGCCATCATGTACCTAGGGCCACCCCACTTTATTTGAATAATATTTAATTTTAAGTTTTAATACTCAATTGGGCGAGTAACAACACCAATTGCTACTTTTACAACTACTTTGGAACTTTTGAGGAGAAAGTTTTGAGAAGTTACATGTAGAAAACGAATTTACATGAAAGTCTGAAGTAAAATTTTGCAGCTCATCTCTTTTGCTATTTTACAAAGGCAAGTCAAATATTTTTCTTTCATTTCTAGTGTATGATTTTCCTTGTTATATTGAGTGACAAATGAGATATTTAATTAGTCCTCTTTGCATGTGTATTTTTTAATGGAAGGCATTTTGAATGAATTTACCAAAACTTGTACATAGGGCCACATGACTACGCCTTGTACCTAGGGCTAGTGTGTTTGGACCTTTTAACACTTTCGCAACCGCATGTTTTTGTCTTTTTGAAGTAAGGTCCGCCTGTGGGCGTTTTTTCATAAATTACAATTTTTCAAAACAAAATTTTCCGTATTCACATTTATATTACAAATGGATATGCATTATAATCATACTCAGTCTAATCAAATTATTTGCATCCATAGTATATTGATTGTACAAATATGAATATTGTGTATATTTTTTAGAAACAAATAACATAAAAATTGCAAAAGAAATGTCCACTGGTGGAGTTTCATATTTTCAAATGACGTGTATCTACGTCAGCGATCACGAAAGTGTTAAGAAACACGGTACGTCCTATAGTAATTGGATGCTGGCAAACCCTGGTAAACCAATCACTATATATATGACGTTTCTGAAGATGTTGGCATGTCCTATCCGTCGGCCTTTACTCCTGTAAACATTCTATCAGGCTTTCGTGTATCCGGCATATGGCCAGTGAATCAAAACACATTCACCTAGGATGAATATTTAAGTTCATATGTGACTGAAAGACAAGATCCCTCCATAAATTGAAAAAAAAAAAAAAAAAGATTTTCCAGGAAGAAAGTGAACCAACAATGATAGGACTGGATGTCTCTGTTTCGTGTCCTGTTGAAATTTCGAAACCTTCAACATCTAACATCTTATCGTGTGCCATGCATAAACAGGTACGAACCTAAGCAAAGCCTCCCACATCAAAGAAAAGATGTGACCAAAAACCAGAGAGATCTAGAAATCCAAGCGACACTCCAGAAAAAAAAGACATTGAAAAAAAAAACATTCTGTTAGAATATACCAAAGAAAAAAAAAAGAAGAAGAAACTAGTATGTTGTGGCCACCACAAGACTTTCTTCTATATTTACCTATACATATTCAATCAGTAACAATATTAAAAAAAAAAAAAAAAAAAAAAAAAAAAAAGTACGATTTTTTCTTTTTTTTTTTTTTTTTTTTTTTTTGTTAAAAGTAAAAAAAATCGATAACTTTGTTTTAAATTATCACAGATTTATAGTTCAACAATTCGTTTTAAAGATATTGACGAGACCTTTCGAAAGATACCCATCTTGAAAATTTATCCCCCCCGGGGGGGGGGGGGGGGTACTTCCCCCCAGGGGGGGAAGCGATGCCCCCCCCATGCAGAAATTTTTTTTCCTAGTTACATACTACTATTATCAATAATTCATATTAATTTTACAATCACAAGTTTAAAACAACTCTTATTATGCACATTTATACGAATTTTTGTCCTATGCTGCCATGTTAAAAATTTAGATAAAATGCTATCACAGCGCCACCTGTTGAGCTATTGATCCCCAAACATAATCAGCACCAGTTAATGTCGGGGACAAACTAAATACCAAGTTTGGTTAAATTTCGTTAAAAAAAAAAAAAAAATTGCGATTTTTTTTCTAAGTTTTGTTTTGTTAAAACTAAAAAAAATCGATAACTTTGGTTTAAATTATCACAGATTTATCGTTCAACCATTCGTTTTAAAGGTATTGACGAGATCTTTCGAAAGATACCCATCTTGAAACTTTGCCCCCCCGGGTGGGAACTTCCCCTCCCCGGTGGGTGGGGGAACCGATGCCCCCACATGCACAAAATTTTTTTCCCAGTTAACTATTACTATTATCAACGAGACCTTTCGAAAGATACCCATCTTGTAACCCATCTTGTAAGATAACAACACCAATTGCTACTTTTACAACTACTTTGGAACTTTTGAGGAGAAAGTTTTGAGAAGTTACATGTAGAAAACGAATTCAAAGGTATTGACGAGATCTTTCGAAAGATACCCATCTTGAAACTTTGCCCCCCCGGGTGGGAACGTCCCCCCCAGGTGGGGGGGGGCAACCGATGCCCCCACATGCACAAAAATTTTTTCCAAGTTAACTATTACTATTATCAACGAGACCTTTCGAAAGATACCCATCTTGAAAATTTACTTCCCCGGGGGGGGAACAGATGCCCCCCCATGCACAAAATTTTTTTCCTAGCTAACTACTACTATTATCAATAATTCCTATTAATTTTACAATCTCAAGTGTAAAATAACTCTCTTATGCCCATTTATACGGAATTTTGTCCTATGCTGCCATGGTAAAAATTTGCATAAAATGCGATCACAACGCCACCTATTGAGCGATTCATCCCAAAATCTAATCAGCACCAGTTTATGTCAGGGTGCAACTAAATACTAAGTTTGGTTAAATTTCATTCATTGGTTCGTGAGATACAGCGTCCACAAAAAAATGATACAGACAGACAGACAGACAGACAGACAGACATTTTCTAAAAACTATTAATTCGTGTTCTCCATATCCCAAAACATGTAAATCCATCAAA
>CAWVNO010002978.1:0-21443 GCA_963930645.1 Salticus scenicus | reverse complement strand
GGCGTAAAATTCGACAAAAAAATTTGGCGACGAAATCGAGCACATGCCTTCAAAAAAGGGCTCTCCTGGCCAAATGGTTTAACTTTGGCAGGTCCCTCGTGCTTTATCATGAAAGTAGACTTCGTGGGGCAGATTCTGGAAGTGATTGCGATCGCAAAGCTCTATTAGTTGCTTTGGAATCGGCTTTTGAAAAAAATTCTGCGAAAATCGCAAAAATTTTGGGTATCGAAATCTGGCAAAAGTCTGCATAAAAGGGCTCTCCTGGCCAAATGGTTTAACTTTGGCAGGTCCCTGCTGGTCTGTTATGAAACTAGAATATCTTTTGCACATTCTGGAAGTGATTGCGATCGCAAAGCTCTATTAGCTGCTGTGGAATCGACTTTTAAAAATGAGAGGGCGTAAAATTCGACAAAAAAATTTGGCGACGAAATCGAGCACATGCCTTCAAAAAAGGGCTCTCCTGGCCAAATGGTTTAACTTTGGCAGGTCCCTCGTGCTTTATCATGAAAGTAGACTTCGTGGGGCAGATTCTGGAAGTGATTGCGATCGCAAAGCTCTATTAGTTGCTTTGGAATCGGCTTTTGAAAAAAATTCTGCGAAAATCGCAAAAATTTTGGGTATCGAAATCTGGCAAAAGTCTGCATAAAAGGGCTCTCCTGGCCAAATGGTTTAACTTTGGCAGGTCCCTGCTGGTCTGTTATGAAACTAGAATATCTTTTGCACATTCTGGAAGTGATTGCGATCGCAAAGCTCTATTAGCTGCTGTGGAATCGACTTTTAAAAATGAGAGGGCGTAAAATTCGACAAAAAAATTTGGCGACGAAATCGAGCACATGCCTTCAAAAAAGGGCTCTCCTGGCCAAATGGTTTAACTTTGGCAGGTCCCTCGTGCTTTATCATGAAAGTAGACTTCGTGGGGCAGATTCTGGAAGTGATTGCGATCGCAAAGCTCTATTAGTTGCTTTGGAATCGGCTTTTGAAAAAAATTCTGCGAAAATCGCAAAAATTTTGGGTATCGAAATCTGGCAAAAGTCTGCATAAAAGGGCTCTCCTGGCCAAATGGTTTAACTTTGGCAGGTCCCTGCTGGTCTGTTATGAAACTAGAATATCTTTTGCACATTCTGGAAGTGATTGCGATCGCAAAGCTCTATTAGCTGCTGTGGAATCGACTTTTAAAAATGAGAGGGCGTAAAATTCGACAAAAAAATTTGGCGACGAAATCGAGCACATGCCTTCAAAAAAGGGCTCTCCTGGCCAAATGGTTTAACTTTGGCAGGTCCCTCGTGCTTTATCATGAAAGTAGACTTCGTGGGGCAGATTCTGGAAGTGATTGCGATCGCAAAGCTCTATTAGTTGCTTTGGAATCGGCTTTTGAAAAAAATTCTGCGAAAATCGCAAAAATTTTGGGTATCGAAATCTGGCAAAAGTCTGCATAAAAGGGCTCTCCTGGCCAAATGGTTTAACTTTGGCAGGTCCCTGCTGGTCTGTTATGAAACTAGAATATCTTTTGCACATTCTGGAAGTGATTGCGATCGCAAAGCTCTATTAGCTGCTGTGGAATCGACTTTTAAAAATGAGAGGGCGTAAAATTCGACAAAAAAATTTGGCGACGAAATCGAGCACATGCCTTCAAAAAAGGGCTCTCCTGGCCAAATGGTTTAACTTTGGCAGGTCCCTCGTGCTTTATCATGAAAGTAGACTTCGTGGGGCAGATTCTGGAAGTGATTGCGATCGCAAAGCTCTATTAGTTGCTTTGGAATCGGCTTTTGAAAAAAATTCTGCGAAAATCGCAAAAATTTTGGGTATCGAAATCTGGCAAAAGTCTGCATAAAAGGGCTCTCCTGGCCAAATGGTTTAACTTTGGCAGGTCCCTGCTGGTCTGTTATGAAACTAGAATATCTTTTGCACATTCTGGAAGTGATTGCGATCGCAAAGCTCTATTAGCTGCTGTGGAATCGACTTTTAAAAATGAGAGGGCGTAAAATTCGACAAAAAAATTTGGCGACGAAATCGAGCACATGCCTTCAAAAAAGGGCTCTCCTGGCCAAATGGTTTAACTTTGGCAGGTCCCTCGTGCTTTATCATGAAAGTAGACTTCGTGGGGCAGATTCTGGAAGTGATTGCGATCGCAAAGCTCTATTAGTTGCTTTGGAATCGGCTTTTGAAAAAAATTCTGCGAAAATCGCAAAAATTTTGGGTATCGAAATCTGGCAAAAGTCTGCATAAAAGGGCTCTCCTGGCCAAATGGTTTAACTTTGGCAGGTCCCTGCTGGTCTGTTATGAAACTAGAATATCTTTTGCACATTCTGGAAGTGATTGCGATCGCAAAGCTCTATTAGCTGCTGTGGAATCGACTTTTAAAAATGAGAGGGCGTAAAATTCGACAAAAAAATTTGGCGACGAAATCGAGCACATGCCTTCAAAAAAGGGCTCTCCTGGCCAAATGGTTTAACTTTGGCAGGTCCCTCGTGCTTTATCATGAAAGTAGACTTCGTGGGGCAGATTCTGGAAGTGATTGCGATCGCAAAGCTCTATTAGTTGCTTTGGAATCGGCTTTTGAAAAAAATTCTGCGAAAATCGCAAAAATTTTGGGTATCGAAATCTGGCAAAAGTCTGCATAAAAGGGCTCTCCTGGCCAAATGGTTTAACTTTGGCAGGTCCCTGCTGGTCTGTTATGAAACTAGAATATCTTTTGCACATTCTGGAAGTGATTGCGATCGCAAAGCTCTATTAGCTGCTGTGGAATCGACTTTTAAAAATGAGAGGGCGTAAAATTCGACAAAAAAATTTGGCGACGAAATCGAGCACATGCCTTCAAAAAAGGGCTCTCCTGGCCAAATGGTTTAACTTTGGCAGGTCCCTCGTGCTTTATCATGAAAGTAGACTTCGTGGGGCAGATTCTGGAAGTGATTGCGATCGCAAAGCTCTATTAGTTGCTTTGGAATCGGCTTTTGAAAAAAATTCTGCGAAAATCGCAAAAATTTTGGGTATCGAAATCTGGCAAAAGTCTGCATAAAAGGGCTCTCCTGGCCAAATGGTTTAACTTTGGCAGGTCCCTGCTGGTCTGTTATGAAACTAGAATATCTTTTGCACATTCTGGAAGTGATTGCGATCGCAAAGCTCTATTAGCTGCTGTGGAATCGACTTTTAAAAATGAGAGGGCGTAAAATTCGACAAAAAAATTTGGCGACGAAATCGAGCACATGCCTTCAAAAAAGGGCTCTCCTGGCCAAATGGTTTAACTTTGGCAGGTCCCTCGTGCTTTATCATGAAAGTAGACTTCGTGGGGCAGATTCTGGAAGTGATTGCGATCGCAAAGCTCTATTAGTTGCTTTGGAATCGGCTTTTGAAAAAAATTCTGCGAAAATCGCAAAAATTTTGGGTATCGAAATCTGGCAAAAGTCTGCATAAAAGGGCTCTCCTGGCCAAATGGTTTAACTTTGGCAGGTCCCTGCTGGTCTGTTATGAAACTAGAATATCTTTTGCACATTCTGGAAGTGATTGCGATCGCAAAGCTCTATTAGCTGCTGTGGAATCGACTTTTAAAAATGAGAGGGCGTAAAATTCGACAAAAAAATTTGGCGACGAAATCGAGCACATGCCTTCAAAAAAGGGCTCTCCTGGCCAAATGGTTTAACTTTGGCAGGTCCCTCGTGCTTTATCATGAAAGTAGACTTCGTGGGGCAGATTCTGGAAGTGATTGCGATCGCAAAGCTCTATTAGTTGCTTTGGAATCGGCTTTTGAAAAAAATTCTGCGAAAATCGCAAAAATTTTGGGTATCGAAATCTGGCAAAAGTCTGCATAAAAGGGCTCTCCTGGCCAAATGGTTTAACTTTGGCAGGTCCCTGCTGGTCTGTTATGAAACTAGAATATCTTTTGCACATTCTGGAAGTGATTGCGATCGCAAAGCTCTATTAGCTGCTGTGGAATCGACTTTTAAAAATGAGAGGGCGTAAAATTCGACAAAAAAATTTGGCGACGAAATCGAGCACATGCCTTCAAAAAAGGGCTCTCCTGGCCAAATGGTTTAACTTTGGCAGGTCCCTCGTGCTTTATCATGAAAGTAGACTTCGTGGGGCAGATTCTGGAAGTGATTGCGATCGCAAAGCTCTATTAGTTGCTTTGGAATCGGCTTTTGAAAAAAATTCTGCGAAAATCGCAAAAATTTTGGGTATCGAAATCTGGCAAAAGTCTGCATAAAAGGGCTCTCCTGGCCAAATGGTTTAACTTTGGCAGGTCCCTGCTGGTCTGTTATGAAACTAGAATATCTTTTGCACATTCTGGAAGTGATTGCGATCGCAAAGCTCTATTAGCTGCTGTGGAATCGACTTTTAAAAATGAGAGGGCGTAAAATTCGACAAAAAAATTTGGCGACGAAATCGAGCACATGCCTTCAAAAAAGGGCTCTCCTGGCCAAATGGTTTAACTTTGGCAGGTCCCTCGTGCTTTATCATGAAAGTAGACTTCGTGGGGCAGATTCTGGAAGTGATTGCGATCGCAAAGCTCTATTAGTTGCTTTGGAATCGGCTTTTGAAAAAAATTCTGCGAAAATCGCAAAAATTTTGGGTATCGAAATCTGGCAAAAGTCTGCATAAAAGGGCTCTCCTGGCCAAATGGTTTAACTTTGGCAGGTCCCTGCTGGTCTGTTATGAAACTAGAATATCTTTTGCACATTCTGGAAGTGATTGCGATCGCAAAGCTCTATTAGCTGCTGTGGAATCGACTTTTAAAAATGAGAGGGCGTAAAATTCGACAAAAAAATTTGGCGACGAAATCGAGCACATGCCTTCAAAAAAGGGCTCTCCTGGCCAAATGGTTTAACTTTGGCAGGTCCCTCGTGCTTTATCATGAAAGTAGACTTCGTGGGGCAGATTCTGGAAGTGATTGCGATCGCAAAGCTCTATTAGTTGCTTTGGAATCGGCTTTTGAAAAAAATTCTGCGAAAATCGCAAAAATTTTGGGTATCGAAATCTGGCAAAAGTCTGCATAAAAGGGCTCTCCTGGCCAAATGGTTTAACTTTGGCAGGTCCCTGCTGGTCTGTTATGAAACTAGAATATCTTTTGCACATTCTGGAAGTGATTGCGATCGCAAAGCTCTATTAGCTGCTGTGGAATCGACTTTTAAAAATGAGAGGGCGTAAAATTCGACAAAAAAATTTGGCGACGAAATCGAGCACATGCCTTCAAAAAAGGGCTCTCCTGGCCAAATGGTTTAACTTTGGCAGGTCCCTCGTGCTTTATCATGAAAGTAGACTTCGTGGGGCAGATTCTGGAAGTGATTGCGATCGCAAAGCTCTATTAGTTGCTTTGGAATCGGCTTTTGAAAAAAATTCTGCGAAAATCGCAAAAATTTTGGGTATCGAAATCTGGCAAAAGTCTGCATAAAAGGGCTCTCCTGGCCAAATGGTTTAACTTTGGCAGGTCCCTGCTGGTCTGTTATGAAACTAGAATATCTTTTGCACATTCTGGAAGTGATTGCGATCGCAAAGCTCTATTAGCTGCTGTGGAATCGACTTTTAAAAATGAGAGGGCGTAAAATTCGACAAAAAAATTTGGCGACGAAATCGAGCACATGCCTTCAAAAAAGGGCTCTCCTGGCCAAATGGTTTAACTTTGGCAGGTCCCTCGTGCTTTATCATGAAAGTAGACTTCGTGGGGCAGATTCTGGAAGTGATTGCGATCGCAAAGCTCTATTAGTTGCTTTGGAATCGGCTTTTGAAAAAAATTCTGCGAAAATCGCAAAAATTTTGGGTATCGAAATCTGGCAAAAGTCTGCATAAAAGGGCTCTCCTGGCCAAATGGTTTAACTTTGGCAGGTCCCTGCTGGTCTGTTATGAAACTAGAATATCTTTTGCACATTCTGGAAGTGATTGCGATCGCAAAGCTCTATTAGCTGCTGTGGAATCGACTTTTAAAAATGAGAGGGCGTAAAATTCGACAAAAAAATTTGGCGACGAAATCGAGCACATGCCTTCAAAAAAGGGCTCTCCTGGCCAAATGGTTTAACTTTGGCAGGTCCCTCGTGCTTTATCATGAAAGTAGACTTCGTGGGGCAGATTCTGGAAGTGATTGCGATCGCAAAGCTCTATTAGTTGCTTTGGAATCGGCTTTTGAAAAAAATTCTGCGAAAATCGCAAAAATTTTGGGTATCGAAATCTGGCAAAAGTCTGCATAAAAGGGCTCTCCTGGCCAAATGGTTTAACTTTGGCAGGTCCCTGCTGGTCTGTTATGAAACTAGAATATCTTTTGCACATTCTGGAAGTGATTGCGATCGCAAAGCTCTATTAGCTGCTGTGGAATCGACTTTTAAAAATGAGAGGGCGTAAAATTCGACAAAAAAATTTGGCGACGAAATCGAGCACATGCCTTCAAAAAAGGGCTCTCCTGGCCAAATGGTTTAACTTTGGCAGGTCCCTCGTGCTTTATCATGAAAGTAGACTTCGTGGGGCAGATTCTGGAAGTGATTGCGATCGCAAAGCTCTATTAGTTGCTTTGGAATCGGCTTTTGAAAAAAATTCTGCGAAAATCGCAAAAATTTTGGGTATCGAAATCTGGCAAAAGTCTGCATAAAAGGGCTCTCCTGGCCAAATGGTTTAACTTTGGCAGGTCCCTGCTGGTCTGTTATGAAACTAGAATATCTTTTGCACATTCTGGAAGTGATTGCGATCGCAAAGCTCTATTAGCTGCTGTGGAATCGACTTTTAAAAATGAGAGGGCGTAAAATTCGACAAAAAAATTTGGCGACGAAATCGAGCACATGCCTTCAAAAAAGGGCTCTCCTGGCCAAATGGTTTAACTTTGGCAGGTCCCTCGTGCTTTATCATGAAAGTAGACTTCGTGGGGCAGATTCTGGAAGTGATTGCGATCGCAAAGCTCTATTAGTTGCTTTGGAATCGGCTTTTGAAAAAAATTCTGCGAAAATCGCAAAAATTTTGGGTATCGAAATCTGGCAAAAGTCTGCATAAAAGGGCTCTCCTGGCCAAATGGTTTAACTTTGGCAGGTCCCTGCTGGTCTGTTATGAAACTAGAATATCTTTTGCACATTCTGGAAGTGATTGCGATCGCAAAGCTCTATTAGCTGCTGTGGAATCGACTTTTAAAAATGAGAGGGCGTAAAATTCGACAAAAAAATTTGGCGACGAAATCGAGCACATGCCTTCAAAAAAGGGCTCTCCTGGCCAAATGGTTTAACTTTGGCAGGTCCCTCGTGCTTTATCATGAAAGTAGACTTCGTGGGGCAGATTCTGGAAGTGATTGCGATCGCAAAGCTCTATTAGTTGCTTTGGAATCGGCTTTTGAAAAAAATTCTGCGAAAATCGCAAAAATTTTGGGTATCGAAATCTGGCAAAAGTCTGCATAAAAGGGCTCTCCTGGCCAAATGGTTTAACTTTGGCAGGTCCCTGCTGGTCTGTTATGAAACTAGAATATCTTTTGCACATTCTGGAAGTGATTGCGATCGCAAAGCTCTATTAGCTGCTGTGGAATCGACTTTTAAAAATGAGAGGGCGTAAAATTCGACAAAAAAATTTGGCGACGAAATCGAGCACATGCCTTCAAAAAAGGGCTCTCCTGGCCAAATGGTTTAACTTTGGCAGGTCCCTCGTGCTTTATCATGAAAGTAGACTTCGTGGGGCAGATTCTGGAAGTGATTGCGATCGCAAAGCTCTATTAGTTGCTTTGGAATCGGCTTTTGAAAAAAATTCTGCGAAAATCGCAAAAATTTTGGGTATCGAAATCTGGCAAAAGTCTGCATAAAAGGGCTCTCCTGGCCAAATGGTTTAACTTTGGCAGGTCCCTGCTGGTCTGTTATGAAACTAGAATATCTTTTGCACATTCTGGAAGTGATTGCGATCGCAAAGCTCTATTAGCTGCTGTGGAATCGACTTTTAAAAATGAGAGGGCGTAAAATTCGACAAAAAAATTTGGCGACGAAATCGAGCACATGCCTTCAAAAAAGGGCTCTCCTGGCCAAATGGTTTAACTTTGGCAGGTCCCTCGTGCTTTATCATGAAAGTAGACTTCGTGGGGCAGATTCTGGAAGTGATTGCGATCGCAAAGCTCTATTAGTTGCTTTGGAATCGGCTTTTGAAAAAAATTCTGCGAAAATCGCAAAAATTTTGGGTATCGAAATCTGGCAAAAGTCTGCATAAAAGGGCTCTCCTGGCCAAATGGTTTAACTTTGGCAGGTCCCTGCTGGTCTGTTATGAAACTAGAATATCTTTTGCACATTCTGGAAGTGATTGCGATCGCAAAGCTCTATTAGCTGCTGTGGAATCGACTTTTAAAAATGAGAGGGCGTAAAATTCGACAAAAAAATTTGGCGACGAAATCGAGCACATGCCTTCAAAAAAGGGCTCTCCTGGCCAAATGGTTTAACTTTGGCAGGTCCCTCGTGCTTTATCATGAAAGTAGACTTCGTGGGGCAGATTCTGGAAGTGATTGCGATCGCAAAGCTCTATTAGTTGCTTTGGAATCGGCTTTTGAAAAAAATTCTGCGAAAATCGCAAAAATTTTGGGTATCGAAATCTGGCAAAAGTCTGCATAAAAGGGCTCTCCTGGCCAAATGGTTTAACTTTGGCAGGTCCCTGCTGGTCTGTTATGAAACTAGAATATCTTTTGCACATTCTGGAAGTGATTGCGATCGCAAAGCTCTATTAGCTGCTGTGGAATCGACTTTTAAAAATGAGAGGGCGTAAAATTCGACAAAAAAATTTGGCGACGAAATCGAGCACATGCCTTCAAAAAAGGGCTCTCCTGGCCAAATGGTTTAACTTTGGCAGGTCCCTCGTGCTTTATCATGAAAGTAGACTTCGTGGGGCAGATTCTGGAAGTGATTGCGATCGCAAAGCTCTATTAGTTGCTTTGGAATCGGCTTTTGAAAAAAATTCTGCGAAAATCGCAAAAATTTTGGGTATCGAAATCTGGCAAAAGTCTGCATAAAAGGGCTCTCCTGGCCAAATGGTTTAACTTTGGCAGGTCCCTGCTGGTCTGTTATGAAACTAGAATATCTTTTGCACATTCTGGAAGTGATTGCGATCGCAAAGCTCTATTAGCTGCTGTGGAATCGACTTTTAAAAATGAGAGGGCGTAAAATTCGACAAAAAAATTTGGCGACGAAATCGAGCACATGCCTTCAAAAAAGGGCTCTCCTGGCCAAATGGTTTAACTTTGGCAGGTCCCTCGTGCTTTATCATGAAAGTAGACTTCGTGGGGCAGATTCTGGAAGTGATTGCGATCGCAAAGCTCTATTAGTTGCTTTGGAATCGGCTTTTGAAAAAAATTCTGCGAAAATCGCAAAAATTTTGGGTATCGAAATCTGGCAAAAGTCTGCATAAAAGGGCTCTCCTGGCCAAATGGTTTAACTTTGGCAGGTCCCTGCTGGTCTGTTATGAAACTAGAATATCTTTTGCACATTCTGGAAGTGATTGCGATCGCAAAGCTCTATTAGCTGCTGTGGAATCGACTTTTAAAAATGAGAGGGCGTAAAATTCGACAAAAAAATTTGGCGACGAAATCGAGCACATGCCTTCAAAAAAGGGCTCTCCTGGCCAAATGGTTTAACTTTGGCAGGTCCCTCGTGCTTTATCATGAAAGTAGACTTCGTGGGGCAGATTCTGGAAGTGATTGCGATCGCAAAGCTCTATTAGTTGCTTTGGAATCGGCTTTTGAAAAAAATTCTGCGAAAATCGCAAAAATTTTGGGTATCGAAATCTGGCAAAAGTCTGCATAAAAGGGCTCTCCTGGCCAAATGGTTTAACTTTGGCAGGTCCCTGCTGGTCTGTTATGAAACTAGAATATCTTTTGCACATTCTGGAAGTGATTGCGATCGCAAAGCTCTATTAGCTGCTGTGGAATCGACTTTTAAAAATGAGAGGGCGTAAAATTCGACAAAAAAATTTGGCGACGAAATCGAGCACATGCCTTCAAAAAAGGGCTCTCCTGGCCAAATGGTTTAACTTTGGCAGGTCCCTCGTGCTTTATCATGAAAGTAGACTTCGTGGGGCAGATTCTGGAAGTGATTGCGATCGCAAAGCTCTATTAGTTGCTTTGGAATCGGCTTTTGAAAAAAATTCTGCGAAAATCGCAAAAATTTTGGGTATCGAAATCTGGCAAAAGTCTGCATAAAAGGGCTCTCCTGGCCAAATGGTTTAACTTTGGCAGGTCCCTGCTGGTCTGTTATGAAACTAGAATATCTTTTGCACATTCTGGAAGTGATTGCGATCGCAAAGCTCTATTAGCTGCTGTGGAATCGACTTTTAAAAATGAGAGGGCGTAAAATTCGACAAAAAAATTTGGCGACGAAATCGAGCACATGCCTTCAAAAAAGGGCTCTCCTGGCCAAATGGTTTAACTTTGGCAGGTCCCTCGTGCTTTATCATGAAAGTAGACTTCGTGGGGCAGATTCTGGAAGTGATTGCGATCGCAAAGCTCTATTAGTTGCTTTGGAATCGGCTTTTGAAAAAAATTCTGCGAAAATCGCAAAAATTTTGGGTATCGAAATCTGGCAAAAGTCTGCATAAAAGGGCTCTCCTGGCCAAATGGTTTAACTTTGGCAGGTCCCTGCTGGTCTGTTATGAAACTAGAATATCTTTTGCACATTCTGGAAGTGATTGCGATCGCAAAGCTCTATTAGCTGCTGTGGAATCGACTTTTAAAAATGAGAGGGCGTAAAATTCGACAAAAAAATTTGGCGACGAAATCGAGCACATGCCTTCAAAAAAGGGCTCTCCTGGCCAAATGGTTTAACTTTGGCAGGTCCCTCGTGCTTTATCATGAAAGTAGACTTCGTGGGGCAGATTCTGGAAGTGATTGCGATCGCAAAGCTCTATTAGTTGCTTTGGAATCGGCTTTTGAAAAAAATTCTGCGAAAATCGCAAAAATTTTGGGTATCGAAATCTGGCAAAAGTCTGCATAAAAGGGCTCTCCTGGCCAAATGGTTTAACTTTGGCAGGTCCCTGCTGGTCTGTTATGAAACTAGAATATCTTTTGCACATTCTGGAAGTGATTGCGATCGCAAAGCTCTATTAGCTGCTGTGGAATCGACTTTTAAAAATGAGAGGGCGTAAAATTCGACAAAAAAATTTGGCGACGAAATCGAGCACATGCCTTCAAAAAAGGGCTCTCCTGGCCAAATGGTTTAACTTTGGCAGGTCCCTCGTGCTTTATCATGAAAGTAGACTTCGTGGGGCAGATTCTGGAAGTGATTGCGATCGCAAAGCTCTATTAGTTGCTTTGGAATCGGCTTTTGAAAAAAATTCTGCGAAAATCGCAAAAATTTTGGGTATCGAAATCTGGCAAAAGTCTGCATAAAAGGGCTCTCCTGGCCAAATGGTTTAACTTTGGCAGGTCCCTGCTGGTCTGTTATGAAACTAGAATATCTTTTGCACATTCTGGAAGTGATTGCGATCGCAAAGCTCTATTAGCTGCTGTGGAATCGACTTTTAAAAATGAGAGGGCGTAAAATTCGACAAAAAAATTTGGCGACGAAATCGAGCACATGCCTTCAAAAAAGGGCTCTCCTGGCCAAATGGTTTAACTTTGGCAGGTCCCTCGTGCTTTATCATGAAAGTAGACTTCGTGGGGCAGATTCTGGAAGTGATTGCGATCGCAAAGCTCTATTAGTTGCTTTGGAATCGGCTTTTGAAAAAAATTCTGCGAAAATCGCAAAAATTTTGGGTATCGAAATCGCGAATTTACGCATTGTACTCGAATGGACCAAATCAAGCCAAATGTTGGCGAGAATGATTTCGCCTGAGCGGGAGCAGGGTTGCACAAGACCTTGGAGCCTCAGAGATCGAGAAATCTTCTTGACATTTGTTCTGCGCATCTCGTCAGTGGTTTGCGTACGTCATGGAATGTTTACACCACGGAACCAATCAGCTTTGCTGACAAATACGAATTCCGCTTAACTAAACGTATTTGGAAGGATAGTTTGTTTTGTTTGTGTGAGCGATTTGAGAGAAAAAATTTTTATTATTCATTTAAAATATATTTATATTTTTTCAAGTTATTCCTTTTCTTTTGATTTGGATACTTTGAAATTTAATAGATTTTGTTTGATGAATATCTCGCGGGTGTATTGTTTATTTGCTGCAACTCCATTATTGTATCTTTAAGACTACTTTTATTCGCAATATATATATTAATCGTCTTATTATAAAATACTCACCAAAATTTATTGTAAACATATATTAAACTTATAAATTTTAAAATGAAAAATCTACATAGAAGTATTTTTTGAATAAGTTGAATGTATATCTTTTTCTTTCATATATAATCTTATCAGTGTGCCTGACATTAATTTAATTTTATTATATAGCTGTTGATTCGTAGTAAGGCAATTCCACGGAAATGTCAACCTGAACGTCAATATTTCAAATTTAACAAAATTTTGAGTGTGATACTTGCATATTTTTAAAGCTTCTAATATATATTTTAGTGGCGTGAAGTTTGAATTATATAAATTGTTTTGTAAAAATGGGTTCGTCCATGTGTTTTTAGATTAGGATATTTAAGAAACGGACTTGCATAAAATGCTTAAGTATGTTGCTTGTGCCGGCCAGGTGGTTCGGTCGGTAGGAAACTGCCTTCCGAATCTAATGGTCCCAGGTTCGAATCCTGGTGCGGGCATGGATGTTTGTGATGTCTTATGTCTTCAAAAATATTGTACTTGTCTGTTTCTTGTAATAAAACTTGTAAACCCTTGTGGTGTGGATTTTTCGAGATATAAGCGGCCCTAGAGGCAAGCAATAAATCTCAGTACTCATCGAACCGAACCGAACTGAATGTTGCTTGTTACTTGTACATGTATAATTTTAAATATTTAACTGCTTAATTATGTATATATCTTTTGTTAATTAAAAAGGAAAGAAAGACAGATTAGTTTTGTATTTGATTTAATTAAGGCTTTTTTATTTTGGAAAAGAAAAAAAAAGAATGATGATGTAACAATTTTGTCAAAAGTTTACTCTTTAATAATCCTCTTGTAAATATTAATTTTACATATTTACTTAACGTATTTGAAGCTGGATGCTGTTAAATTAAATTAAAAAAGAAGCAGATTACGTTTAGATTATGAATTATCGTTGTTTTATTGAAATACAGTGTAAACAGATAAAAGTAAGCTTAATCGCAAATTTATCATCTACCACTTGTATTTAAATTAATTTTTAATGCAGTATCTATAAATAAAGGTTAATTTGCAGAAAATTATGCATTAAAAAGTTTAAAAGTACTGTGCAAAGCCGTGTTTAAAATATAATCTCTAATATTTATTGAATTAGTTAAAGGCAGGCTATTTTGTGCTACACACATGCTTTACAAATTTTTTTGTTTGTAAAATCAACCCATGCCAAGTGTGTTTTAGTTTTAAACATCCAGGAATCATTCCTCTTTTTGAAATAAATGATAAAATGCTCTTAAAAATATTTTATATCTTTTGATTTTGAAAATTGGGCATTTTTTAGCTTAAATAAACACATTATGTTTTATAAGAGATAGAGAAATTTCGGACTCCTCATTTTAAAGAGAATTTCATAAGATTTAATTTGATGTCTACTTTGATTATGTTAGTTAAAAAAATATTTTTATTTATTTATAAAGATAGTAAACTTTTTGAAAAAAAAAAAAAAAAATACTAACAAAAATAACTTAAACTTTTTAATAAGGAATTATGACAAGTTACTGTACATGTAAGAATATAATTATAAATTTTACTTACATGGTAAAAGACCTCATTTTTAAAATTAGTAATCTATAAAAGATGAATACACGTATGGATTTTACTATAGATGAAGTCGAAGAATCCATAGCCTAGTGTAGGGAAGGGGCCGGCACCTGGAAAACAACTAAACCCCTACACAATGCAGCTATGGACGAGACTCCAGGTGTCAGGTTGAAAATCAACCGTCAAAGGCCTAATTTTTTTCTTTACAATCTTTTGTTATTATTGTTCTTAAACTTTAAAGAAATTTGTCTGTTAGGTTTAAAACAAACAATAACTGCTAAGCTTACATTGTAAAATACAGAAAAATAACTTTAAAGTAAGCTTTAAATATCAATTTATTCTTTTTAAGATATTTTGTATTTTCTTTTTTCCCTCTCTGTTAATAAACACAAGGTCATAGTAAATTTCTACATCATTTGTCATATGTTTTTAAACAGTACATGAAAGAAATTAGGTAGTTAGATAATTTAAGTACTTAAGTTAAACTCTTAATAGAAAGTATTGTTAGAGTATAACACATAATTTATTTTAACATTTTTACAGTATATGTTTCATGTATAGAATTATGCAATATACTTAAGTTATATGAAAAGTATTTTGAACATGGAGGACATTCTATACTAGATATTATTAAAAATCATTGCAAATTCAGTGTAATCATTATAGTAGATATGTATTGATTATCATACTAGTTATTTTTCAATTAAAATATTCTAATATCTAAAATAATTAATAAGATAAGATCATTTTTAAGTCTTTATATACATTGTTTTTTTTTCTTTCACCTTATTTACTAAGCCTAACTGTGAGTATTTTTTCCTGTGATTATTCTTATTTAAATGTTTATAGAATACTAATTCTTTTTTAATTTGTTAAAGCAATACTGTATATTTTTTTCTCTTACATGTAACATTTAGTATATAAAATAATACAAAACTTACCCGTGGTTTATCTTTCAATCCTGATTTTTGCTCATGTCATTATTGAAAGATTCAAAATGGCTGCTGACCATTATGAATGATGAAATAGCAGTAAGATCTGTTTGTTTCATTAGACCTGTTTTTAACAGTGCCAATATTTAATGTAATTGATTATTTGAGTTTGAAAGGGAGTGCGAGCTATGAGATAAAATTTGTATCCATCACTGTATTTTTTTTTTTTTTTTTAAGAGTATTTTAGAGCCCAATGCTTCTAATTTTTAATGTCAATTTTTCATCAAAGGTAAAAACTGCGTGTCAATTAATGAATGCAAGAGCAGAAGAGTAAAAAAAAAAAAAAAATCTGGATTAATGTGAAGAAAAGTACTGATACACCATATTATAATTTTTTCTTTTGTGTATGTAATGATTTTTCTTACTTTATTTTATTTATACAACCGTTAAGTGCTTAATGTTTGGAAAGCCTAGTGGAGTCACTGTAGATTTTTTTTTATTTTGATAGTCTAAGGGAATGTCCCTCACACACACACAATTTTCGCTTAAGTTACACCTATGCGTAAACATGTACAAAGGTCATTGTGTTCAGGTATTTTACCTGATTTTTTTTTTTTTTTTCTAGTACTATATTTTAGTTTTTTTCGTAGTTAAATTTATATAATAAGACTAAAATATAAATTTCAAATGGCTGCTAAACCTAATTAAAATTCTTATTTTTTATAATGAGGGGATTGGAGCTCTCTGTAATGAATTATATATGTTTTCTACCTATACGAAAATTTTTTCTCGCCGAAATTTTAGGTATTTTTTTCATGAATTCACTATCATCCCTGCATATAATAAAGACTGTTACTTACAAGTAGCAGACTTCAGAAGCACATGCTTCTGCAATTTCTTAGGGAGGAAGAGGCATTGTACTTTCCAAAATTTTCTTCCTCACTTTATATAAACAAAAATTAAAAGTTTTTTTTTTTTTTAATGTTTATATGCTTTTATGGTGTATTGAATGAAAGCATTTTTTTTTTTTTTTTTTTTTTCTAACACAGATGAAAAATGTGTTAGAAGCGAGTTAGTTTAGTTGATCTACTAGGGGATGGGAGGAGGGGGCGACTTACATTTATTAGTAACTAGCAGGCTACGCCTGCTTCGCTGGTCACTATTTTTAAATGAATCATTATAATTAATGAATTCTCAAAATTGCATTTTTTCACATGAAAAAAAACTCTGATTGGGAAAAATGTCGCACCGGGTCCCCACTGTCTTCGGCAGCGTAGACCCGTGCACAATGCGCATGCACAAATGCATATGCATGAGTGCTGTGCATGCGTATTCCTTCACCACCCTTATGATTTTTCTAAATTCCATGTTATTACTCATAAACCTTAAGAAAAGGAATAAAAAAAAAAGTCATTTCTTATTGGGTAAAAACTCATACCGGGTCTCCTCTGTCTTCGTCAGCGTAGACCTGTGTGTGCGCAGTGCTCACGAATTCATATATACGCTTGCTGCATGCGCGTATTTCTTCACCACCCTTCCTGTCCCTCCTTAATTTTACACTTTTGAAAATATCCTCATTTGACTCGTAGGCACCCAAAACCTATATATACCAATTTTGAATGGTCTAACTCAATTTCTAATTTTTTGCTCCCTTTGAGAACATCTTAAAACATATAAATCAGGTGAAATCTCAAATAATTGTGATTAGCGCCCTCTATTGGATAAATTTAATGTAGGCTATTCGATAATTTTAAAGTACTTTAAAATAACTTTCGAATGATGTATTAAAAATAATTTAATCATATTTAGAATTCGAAATATTGAAATTTTAAACTATTGCAGCGCCATCTAGCGGTAGAAATTTCTGTAATCTACTGTTCAATTCCAAATCAACAAAACTTTCAAATAATGTATTACTTATAAAATTATTTTAATCAGTAGCTGAGATACAAAAGAAAAACCTAATCAGGACACCTTAAAACGTGTAAATCATATGAAATCTCGAATTCCATTACCTATGGTAGTCGGTTAATGGAAGGTGACAGAAATTTATGGCGTCTACTCTTGAAATTCATTTCAAATAAGTTTCAAAATGACATATTACTTTTGAAATTATGTTAATTAGAAGCTGAGATACAAAAATGATAAACACTATTATAAAACGATTTATGTCTGACTTTTTCGTGGTTTTCTCCGAAACTTGCATAATTCTGGGCTAAATACTGTTAAAAATCAATAGTATGAAATGTGAAAGGAGTATCAGAATTTGAAACTCTGCAAAATATAAAAGAATAAAGGCGTTCTGGGTTTTCCGTTGTTTTCTCCAAAACAACCATTCCTTTTCTAAGTTTTTGTCCCTTCCCCCTCCCCTTTCCGTCCCTTCTAATAATTTTACACTTGAAAATATCCGCAATCGATTTATCTTTCCTTAAAACCTAATGATACCAATTTCAAACGCTGTATTTGGCCCCTTCGCCCTCCCCCTTCCTATTAATTCTACACTTTCAAAAATATTCAGAATCGAATTATCGGGTGTTAAAACCAAATATTACGAAATTTCAACAGCATATCTCAATTTAAAATACTGCAAAATATAAAACAAAATTTAATCTAATATTTTTGTTTATCCACATATTTTCATGAAAATTGAACAGTAGCTTTATAATATGCTGTCTAGGCCATATATTAATTCAAATGTAATGTGAATGAAAATTTGAAAAATGCAATTTCTCCCCCCCTACTATAAAACACGTGACATCTTGATTGGTTACAATCATTTCCTTTTTCATGGCAGATGGTCGTCTGGCATTTGAAATGATGTTGCCACAAAAAATTCATACTTTAGTTAATTTTTAAAAATCTAATTGTTGTACCGATAAGTCGCTTGCACACATAGATTCAGAAAAAATTCCCCTTTCATTTGGTACCGAAATCGCAACGATCGGACAAATATTTTTAATTTATCTTCCACTTTTTCTGCTTTTAACTCCGTTAAAATATATTTTTTTAAGCAATGGCAGTGAATTCTTGGTCAATGAGATTGCTTTTAGATTAGACATGAGTGAACATTTTAATTAATATCTCCACAACTAATTAAAAATTTTAAATTCTGTTGTCAGGAGGACCTCGGAAAGGCTCCAGAGCATCTGTATGTCAACTCTTGTACTTCTGCGTTTAATAGGGGCTGAACGTATAAAAGAACAGACAGACAAACCTTTCCATTTATTATTATAGATGTAGCTTGTAACTAATTAAACCACATTAAATAAATAAAAAAAAAAAATTGGAAAACTTGTTTTTTGCATTTAAATTTAAAAGGCCCTACTAGTAACATGTGTTCAAGTATTGATTTTTGTGCCATTTTACTTAGCTTAAGTAAAAAAAAAAAAATAATAATAATAATTTTTGTTTAATTTTTCCATTGTTGAGATTATATATATATACATGCGCAAGTTGCCATCAGATTTTCATACTTTAGATAATTTTAAAAAAATCTAATTGTCCATTAATTAATCAGACGGATTCAGAAAAATGCCCCTTTCATTTGGTACCGTATTTGTAACGAAATTTTGATTAGATTTTTTGAAATTAATTAAAATATGAAAATAATAACCTGGTAAAAGCTTTAAAAAGGGACATTTAAATTTTTAATTGTTGAAAAAAAAAAAGATATTGTTTGTTTTGATGCTGATTATTATTAATTTTCTTTTCTTTAAAAAAAAAAAAAAGATTTTGACGAAATTCTGGCAAAAGCAGAATTTAATTCTGTGGATTCGAAAGGAAGTATCTGTCATGGAAAAAACTCACACAACAGTTCATATTATATACAAAACAATAATATTGTGAGTGACTTAAATAAACTATTCATGCATTAATCATGTAATACACAAGTTTTTTATTTTAATCCTTTCTTTCGTCCTAGTTTAAATAATTTGTTTCCTTCCCATTCAAAGGAAGTAGTTTTCGTTATGCAGTATCCAAAAGAATTGAAATTTAAGTAGTTAATTTCTGAAAGTTTTTAAAAGACCTAATACCATAGGGAGAAAATGGTCCAGATGCTGTCTATTAAATTTTGCGGTTTCTGTGACGCCAACACTCAATAATGTCCAATTTAAAATTTGGACTGTAACTGAGAAGTCACAGAGGGGGATCAGCACCTCCCCTTTCCAACAGTACACTCTTTGTCATACTAACATTTAACCAACTTGAAATTTAAAATTTCGTAAAGTTAGGACTGTAACTGATAAAGCACAATTGGGGGAAGAGGAACAGAACCTGTCTCCTTCCAATTGCACAGTCTTTGGAAGACTACCACCCACTCAACTCCTAATTAAAAATTTTGTGAAGTTTAGAGTTTTCAAGATAAGGCTTCAAGGGGGGGGGGGGATGCTCCCATTTTAATGATTCAGTCTTTGTCATATTAACACCCATTTAACTCCAAACTTAAAATTTTGTAAAGTTCAGAAAATGATTTTTTTTAGATAAAGCACCGTAGATGGTAACATGTGTTAAGATCCTCCCCCTTAAACTCATTCAACTCCAAATTCAAATTTTTGTGAAGTTCGGGCCATGATTTTTTATGATAAGGCATGGGGGGGTGGTTAGAGCCTCCCTCCCTTTAACGATGCAGTTTGTACCATTCAACTCCAAATTTAAAATTTCAAAATTTCATGTAAGTGGAATGGGTGTTGTATCATACGGTACGGTAACACCCATTTAACTCCAAATTTAAAATTTCATTTAAGTGGGGAGGAGGTCCTCCCCCTCTTTCTACGATCCAGTCCGTATCATACTAACACCTATTCAACTCCAAATTAAAAAAAATTTAAAGTTTAATCCATGATTTTTCATGATAAGGCATGGGGGAGAGGGGTAAGACCCTCCCCTCTTTTAATGATGCAGTTCATATAATACTAACTCCCATTCAACTCCAAATTTAAAATTTTATAGTTCAGTTTGAGATAAAGCACTGTGTGTGTGTGTGTGTGGGGGGGGGGGGGGGGGTAAGTGGAGTTAAGACCCTCCCTCCTTTTAATGATGCAGTCTTTGTCATACTAGCACTCATTCAATTCCAAACTTCAAATTTTGTAGTTTCAGACCATGATTTTTTTAGATAAAGCACGTGGGGGGTAAGAGGAGTTAAGACCCTGCAGTCTTTGTCATATTAGCATCCATTTAACTCCAAATTTAAAGTTTTTTAGTTCAGACTATGATTTTCTGAGATAAAGCATCATGGGGGGTAAGAGGGATAAGACCGTCCCCCTCTTTTAGTGATGCAGATTGATGCTTCACATTAACTAAGATGTCGTACATCGGTAGCACATTGTCGCAGGCGAAAAATGTCCGTAAATTGCAGACAAAGACTGTCCGAAAGTTGTGGGCAATTTTTTTTTATTAGAGCAGACAAAGACTGTCCAAAAGTTGTAGACAAATTTTTTTATTAGTGCAGACAAAAACTGTCTGCAAGCCATTTTTCTGTTTCCGCGACTATGTCGCGGTGTTTCTACCACTGGAACATGTCTATGGATATTATATGGGAAATACCGATTGATAATCAGCCAGTATAGCTAAATGGTGGTAGAGCATCTGCATAAAAAGATATTTATAGTTCATATAATTGCTTATCAAAATATCTTTTACTTGTTAAAAACCTCAGTTTTCTGCTAGAAAGGCCTCCATAAATGACACTCCACTGAGGGCTACAACTCTCATTTGTTAATCAGTCTGTTAATCAGTCAAAGCACCAATATATCCGCTTTTTCATCTACTGTCTAGAGCTCCTTATGCATGAACAACACCTGACCTTCCCAGAAGCCAAACTCGTATTATTCTATAGGGAAATTTGTTTCAACAATTTCCCAATTTTTAATGTGTATTTTACTTTCAATAGAAGAAAGTATTGGATTCGTAAAAATTTTCGACCTTGGGTTTTTGATGGATTTACACGTTTTGAGAGCTGTAGAACACGATTTGACCATTTTTACTTTCTTCTATATTCAATAGAAGAAAGTATTGGATTCCTTAAAATTTTTTACCTCGGGTTTTTGATGGATTTACACGTTTTGAGAGCTGTAGAACACGATTTGACCATTTTTAGAAAATGTCTGTCTGTCTGTGTGTGTGTGAGAGAGACAAAATTTTGTGGCAACTGTATCTCAGGCACTACTGCACAGAATTTCATACAAGTTGGTATGTAGTTGCACTTTGACATAAATTAGTGCCTGTCAACCTTTTGGTAAAAATTGTCTTACAGGTTGCGTTGCCATCCCGCTTTTTCTAAATTTTTAACATGGTGATATAGGACAAAATTTTGTATAAATGTGCATAAAAAGAATTAATTTTTAATAATCATTATTAAATTTAAAATAATTATTTGTAATAGAGATAGTCAACTGGAGGAAAAAATTGTGTATGTAGGAGCCTCGCCTCCCCCCTGGGTGGAAGTCCCCCCTCGAGGGGAGTAAATTTTCATAATGGGTATCTTTTAAAAGAGCTTGCCAGTACCTTTAAAATGAGTGGTTGAACCTTCCATTATAACTTAATCAAAATAACTTAATCAATTATAACTTGATCAAAAGATTTTAGAAAATCTTAATTTTCATTAATTTTATACATTTTAATTTATAGCTTGTATTCAAAATAGACTAAACATACATACAGTATATACGTGTATTTCTGATAGATTGGAGTGGAAGGGGAAAACCTGTGGGAAAAATAACAGACCCGTTGAACGAACCTGGGCCTTCTGCTTAACGTGCAGATGCTCTAACCATTGAGCTACCCT